>CAXAJV010001197.1:0-280000 GCA_963969225.1 Xylocopa violacea
GGTTAGGACATATAACGTTATATACGTACATAATGTTGCCACCGAGAAGTAGATGCCGACACGCCACGAATGTTGTGAAATATTACATCCGAGATGTTAGGTTTGCTTAGGTTAGGACATATAACGTTACATACGTACATAACGTTCCCACAAAGAAGGAGGGGCCAACACGCAAGGAATGTTGTAAAATATTACATCCGAGATGTTAGGTTGCCTTAGGTTAGGACATATTACGTTGTAGCTGCACATAATGTTCCCACCGAGATGTAGTGGCCGACACGCCACGAATGTTGTTAAATATTACATCCGAGGTGTTAGGTTGCCTTAGGTTAGGACATATAACGTTATGAGCCGTATATAATGTTCCCACCGAGAAGTAGGGGCCGACACGAAAGGAATGTTGTAAAATATTACATCCGAGATGTTAGGTTGCCCTAGGATAGAACATATAACGTTATAGCCGTATATAGTGTTACCACCGAAAAGTAGGTGCCGACACGCCACGAATATTGTAAAATATTACATACGAGGTGTTAGGTTGCCTTAGGATAGGACATATAACGTTATAGACGTGCATAATGTTCCCACCGAGAAGTAGGGGCCGACACGCAAGGAATGTTGTGAAATATTACATCCGAGATGTTAGGTTGCCTTAGGTTAGGATATATAACGATATAGCTGCACATAATGTTCCCACCGAGAAGTAGGGGCCGACACGCAAGGAATGTTGTAAAATATTACATCCGAGACGTTAGGTTGCCCTAGGATAGGACATATAACGTTATAGCCGTACATAATGTTCCCACCGAGAAGTAGGGGCCGACACGCAAGGAATGTTGTAAAATATTACATCCGAGATGTTAGGTGGCCCTAGGATAGGATACATAACGTTATAGACATATATAATGTTACCACCGAAAAGTAGGTGCCGACGCGCAAGGAATGCTGTAAAATATTACATCCGAGATGTTATGTTCCCTTAGGATAGGACATAGAACGTTATATACGTACATAATGTTCCCACCAAGAAGTAGGGACCGACACGCCACGAATGTTGTAGAATATAACGTCCGAGATGTTAGGTTGCCTTACGTTAGGATATATAACGTTATAGACGTACATAATGTTCCCACCGAGAAGTAGAGGCCTACACGCCACGAATGTTGTAAAATATTACATACGAGGTGTTAGGTTGCCTTAGGTTAGGGCACATAACGTTATAGACGTACATAATGTTCCCACCGAGAAGTAGAGGCCGACACGCCACGAATGTTGTGAAATATTACGTCCGAGATGTTAGGTTTGCTTAGGTTAGGACATATAACGTTATATACGTACATAATGTTCCCACCAAGAAGTAGGGCCGGACACGCAAGGAATGTTGTAAAATATTACATCCGAGATGTTAGGTTGCCCTAGGATAGAGCATATAACTTTATAGACGCACATAATGTTACCACCAAGAAGTAGGTGCCGACACGCAAGGAATGCTGTAAAATATCACGTCCGAGATGTTATGTTGCCTTCGGTTAGGATATATAACGTTATAGAAGTATATAATGTTCCCACTGATAAGTAGGCCCCGACACGCAAGGAATGTTGTAAAATATTACATACGAGGTGTTAGGTTGCCTTAGGTTAGGCCACATAACGTTATAGACGTACATAATGTTCCCACCGAGAAGTAGAGGCCGACTCGCCACGAATGTTGTGAAATATTACATCCGAGATGTTAGGTTTGCTTAGGTTAGGACATGTAACGTTATATACGTACATAATGTTCCCACCAAGAAGTAGGGGCCGACACGCAAGGAATGTTGTAAAATATTACATCCGAGATGCTAGGTTGCCTTAGGTTAGAATATATAACGTTATAGACGTACATAATGTTCCCACAGAGCAGTATGCGCCGACACGCAAGGAATGTTGTAAAATATTACATCCGAGATGTTAGGCTGCCTTAGGTTAGGACATATTACGTTGTAGCTGCACATAATGTTCCCACCGAAAAGTAGGTGCCGACACGCCACGAATATTGTAAAATATTACATACGAGGTGTTAGGTTGCCTTAGGATACGACATATAACGTTATAGACGTGCATAATGTTCCCACCGAGAAGTAGGGGCCGACACGCAAGGAATGTTGTAAAATATTACATCCGAGAAGTTAGGTTGCCCTAGGATAGGACATATAACGTTATAGACGTATATAATGTTACCACC
Source organism: Xylocopa violacea (assembly GCA_963969225.1). Classification (NCBI taxonomy): domain Eukaryota; kingdom Metazoa; phylum Arthropoda; class Insecta; order Hymenoptera; family Apidae; genus Xylocopa; species Xylocopa violacea. The sequence goes on from CAXAJV010001197.1 coordinate 2,225, forward strand.
GAAAAGTAGGTGCCGACACGCCACGAATGTTGTAAAATATTACATACGAGGTGTTAGGTTGCCTTAGGTTAGGACATATAACGTTATAGACGTGCATAATGTTCCCACCGAGAAGTAGAGGCCTACACGCCACGAATGTTGTAAAATATGACAAACGAGGTGTTAGGTTGCCTTAGGTTAGGGCACATATCGTTATATACGTACATAATGTTCCCACCGAGAAGTAGAGGCCGACACGCCACGAATGTTGTGAAATATAACATCCGAGATGTTAGGTTTGCTTAGGTTAGGACATATAACGTTATATACGTACATAATGTTGCCACCGAGAAGTAGATGCCGACACGCCACGAATGTTGTGAAATATTACATCCGAGATGTTAGGTTTGCTTAGGTTAGGACATATAACGTTACATACGTACATAACGTTCCCACAAAGAAGGAGGGGCCAACACGCAAGGAATGTTGTAAAATATTACATCCGAGATATTAGGTTGCCTTAGGTTAGGACATATAACGTTATAGACGTATATAATGTCACCACCGAAAAGTAGGTGCCGACGCGCAAGGAATGCGGTAAAATATTACATCCGAGATGTTAGGTTCCCTTAGGATAGGACATATAACGTTATATACGTACATAATGTTCCCACCAAGAAGTAGGGGCCGACACGCCACGAATGTTGTAGAATATAACGTCCGAGATGTTATGTTGCCTTCGGTTAGGATATATAACGTTATAGAAGTGTATAATGTTCCCACGGATAAGTAGGAGCCGACACGCAAGTAATGTTGTAAAATATTACATCCGAGATGTTAGGTTGCCTTAGGTTAGTATATATAAGGTTATAGACGTATATAATATTCCCACGGAGCAGTATGCGCCGACACGCAAGGAATGTTGTAAAATATTACATCCGAGATGTTAGGCTGCCTTAGGTTAGGACATATTACGTTGTAGCTGCACGTAATGTTCCCACCGAGATGTAGTGGCCGACACGCCACGAATGTTGTTAAATATTACATCCGAGGTGTTAGGTTGCCTTAGGTTAGGACATATAACGTTATGAGCCGTATATAATGTTCCCACCGAGAAGTAGGGGCCGACACGAAAGGAATGTTGGAAAATATTACATCCGAGATGTTAGGTTGCCCTAGGATAGAACATATAACGTTATAGCCGTATATAATGTTACCACCGAAAAGTAGGTGCCGACACGCCACGAATATTGTAAAATATTACATACGAGGTGTTAGGTTTCCTTAGGATAGGACATATAACGTTATAGACGTGCATAATGTTCCCACCGAGAAGTAGGGGCCGACACGCAAAGAATGTTGTAAAATATTACATCCGAGATGTTAGGTTGCCCTAGGATAGGACATATAACGTTATAGACGTATATAATGTTACCACCGAAAAGTAGGTGCCGACACGCCACGAATGTTGTAAAATATTACATACGAGGTGTTAGGTTGCCTTAGGTTAGGACATATAACGTTATAGACGTGCATAATGTTCCCACCGAGAAGTAGAGGCCTACACGCCACGAATGTTGTAAAATATTACATACGAGGTGTTAGGTTGCCTTACGTTAGGGCACATATCGTTATAGACGTACATAATGTTCCCACCAAGAAGTAGGGGCCGACACGCCACGAATGTTGTAGCATATAACGTCCGAGATGTTAGGTTGCTCTAGGATAGGATATATAACGTTATAGACGTATGTAATGTTCCCACCGAGAAGTAGATGCCGACACGCAAGGAATGTTGGAAAATATTACATCCGAGATGTTAGGTTGCCTTAGGTTAGGATATATAACGTTATAGCTGCACATAATGTTCTCACCGAGAAGTAGAGGCCGACACGCAAGGAATGTTGTAAAATATTACATCCGAGATGTTAGGTTGCCTTAGGTTAGGATATATAACGTTATAGCTGCACATAATGTTCCCACCGAGAAGTAGAGGCCGACACGCCACGAATGTTGTAAAATATCACGTCCGAGATGTTATGTTGCCTTCGGTTAGGATATATAACGTTATAGAAGTATATAATGTTCCCACGGATAAGTAGGCGCCGACACGCAAGGAATGTTGTAAAATATTACATCCGAGATGTTAGGTTGCCTTACGTTAGGATATATAACGTTATAGACGTACATAATGTTCCCATCGAGAAGTAAAGGCCTACACGCCACGAATGTTGTAAAATATTACATACGAGGTGTTAGGTGCCTTAGGTTAGGGCACATAACCTTATAGACGTACATAATGTTCCCACCGTGAAGTAGATGCCGGCACGCCACGAACGTTGTGAAATATTACATCCGAGATGTTAGGTTTGCTTAGGTTAGGACATATAACGTTATATACGTACATAATGTTCCCACCGAGAAGTAGAGGCCGACACGCCACGAATGTTGAGAAATATTACATCCGAGATGTTAGGTTTGCTTAGGTTAGGACATATAACGTTACATACGTACATAATGTTCCCACAAAGAAGTAGGGGCCGACACGCAAGGAATGTTGTAAAATATTACATCCGAGATGTTAGGTTGCCTTAGGTTAGGATATATAACGTTATAGCTGCACATAATGTTCCCACCGAGAAGTAGAGGCCGACACGCAAGGAATGATGTAAAATATTACATCCGAGATGCTAGGTTGCCTTAGGTTAGGATATATAACGTTATAGCTGCACATAATGTTCCCACCGAGAAGTAGAGGCCGACACGCCACGAATGTTGTAAAATATCACGTCCGAGATGTTATGTTGCCTTCGGTTAGGATATATAACGTTATAGAAGTATATAATGTTCCCACGGATAAGTAGGCGCCGACACGCAAGGAATGTTGTAAAATATTACATTCGAGATGTTAGGTTGCCTTAGGTTAGGATATATAAGGTTATAGACGTATATAATATTCCCACGGAGCAGTATGCGCCGACACGCAAGGAATGTTGTAAAATATTACATCCGAGATGTTAGGCTGCCTTAGGTTAGGACATATTACGTTATAGCTGCACATAATGTTCCCACCGAGAAGTAGTGGCCGACACGCCACGAATGTGGTTAAATATTACATCCGAGGTGTTAGGTTGCCTTAGGTTAGGACATATAACGTTATAGCCGTACATAATGTTCCCACCGAGAAGTAGGGGCCGACACGCAAGGAATGTTGTAAAATATTACATCCGAGATGTTAGGTTGCCCTAGGATAGGACATATAACGTTACAGACGTATATAATGTTACCACAGAAAAGTAGGTGCCGACACGCCACGAATGTTGTAAAATATTACATACGAGGTGTTAGGTTGCCTTAGGTTAGGACATATAACGTTATAGACGTACATAATGTTCACACCGAGAAGTAGAGGCCGACACGCCACGAATGTTGTGAAATATTACATCCGAGATGATAGGTTTGCTTAGGTTAGGACATATAACGTTATATACGTACATAATTTTCCCACCAAGAAGAAGGGGCCGACACGCAAGGAATGTTGTAAAATATTACATCCGAGATGTTAGGTTGCCTTAGGTTAGGATATATAACGTTATAGACGTATATAATGTCACCACCGAAAAGTAGGTGCCGACGCGCAAGGAATGCGGTAAAATATTACATCCGAGATGTTAGGTTCCCTTAGGATAGGACATATAACGTTATATACGTACATAATGTTCCCACCAAGAAGTAGGGGCCGACACGCCACGAATGTTGTAGAATATAACGTCCGAGATGTTATGTTGCCTTCGGTTAGGATATATAACGTTATAGAAGTGTATAATGTTCCCACGGATAAGTAGGAGCCGACACGCAAGTAATGTTGTAAAATATTACATCCGAGATGTTAGGTTGCCTTAGGTTAGTATATATAAGGTTATAGACGTATATAATATTCCCACGGAGCAGTATGCGCCGACACGCAAGGAATGTTGTAAAATATTACATCCGAGATGTTAGGCTGCCTTAGGTTAGGACATATTACGTTGTAGCTGCACATAATGTTCCCACCGAGATGTAGTGGCCGACACGCCACGAATGTTGTTAAATATTACATCCGAGGTGTTAGGTTGCCTTAGGTTAGGACATATAACGTTATGAGCCGTATATAATGTTCCCACCGAGAAGTAGGGGCCGACACGAAAGGAATGTTGGAAAATATTACATCCGAGATGTTAGGTTGCCCTAGGATAGAACATATAACGTTATAGCCGTATATAATGTTACCACCGAAAAGTAGGTGCCGACACGCCACGAATATTGTAAAATATTACATACGAGGTGTTAGGTTGCCTTAGGATAGGACATATAACGTTATAGACGTGCATAATGTTCCCACCGAGAAGTAGGGGCCGACACGCAAAGAATGTTGTAAAATATTACATCCGAGATGTTAGGTTGCCCTAGGATAGGACATATAACGTTATAGACGTATATAATGTTACCACCGAAAAGTAGGTGCCGACACGCCACGAATGTTGTAAAATATTACATACGAGGTGTTAGGTTGCCTTAGGTTAGGACATATAACGTTATAGACGTGCATAATGTTCCCACCGAGAAGTAGAGGCCTACACGCCACGAATGTTGTAAAATATGACAAACGAGGTGTTAGGTTGCCTTAGGTTAGGGCACATATCGTTATATACGTACATAATGTTCCCACCGAGAAGTAGAGGCCGACACGCCACGAATGTTGTGAAATATAACATCCGAGATGTTAGGTTTGCTTAGGTTAGGACATATAACGTTATATACGTACATAATGTTGCCACCGAGAAGTAGATGCCGACACGCCACGAATGTTGTGAAATATTACATCCGAGATGTTAGGTTTGCTTAGGTTAGGACATATAACGTTACATACGTACATAACGTTCCCACAAAGAAGGAGGGGCCAACACGCAAGGAATGTTGTAAAATATTACATCCGAGATATTAGGTTGCCTTAGGTTAGGACATATAACGTTATAGACGTATATAATGTCACCACCGAAAAGTAGGTGCCGACGCGCAAGGAATGCGGTAAAATATTACATCCGAGATGTTAGGTTCCCTTAGGATAGGACATATAACGTTATATACGTACATAATGTTCCCACCAAGAAGTAGGGGCCGACACGCCACGAATGTTGTAGAATATAACGTCCGAGATGTTATGTTGCCTTCGGTTAGGATATATAACGTTATAGAAGTGTATAATGTTCCCACGGATAAGTAGGAGCCGACACGCAAGTAATGTTGTAAAATATTACATCCGAGATGTTAGGTTGCCTTAGGTTAGTATATATAAGGTTATGGACGTATATAATATTCCCACGGAGCAGTATGCGCCGACACGCAAGGAATGTTGTAAAATATTACATCCGAGATGTTAGGCTGCCTTAGGTTAGGACATATTACGTTGTAGCTGCACATAATGTTCCCACCGAGATGTAGTGGCCGACACGCCACGAATGTTGTTAAATATTACATCCGAGGTGTTAGGTTGCCTTAGGTTAGGACATATAACGTTATGAGCCGTATATAATGTTCCCACCGAGAAGTAGGGGCCGACACGAAAGGAATGTTGGAAAATATTACATCCGAGATGTTAGGTTGCCCTAGGATAGAACATATAACGTTATAGCCGTATATAATGTTACCACCGAAAAGTAGGTGCCGACACGCCACGAATATTGTAAAATATTACATACGAGGTGTTAGGTTGCCTTAGGATAGGACATATAACGTTATAGACGTGCATAATGTTCCCACCGAGAAGTAGGGGCCGACACGCAAAGAATGTTGTAAAATATTACATCCGAGATGTTAGGTTGCCCTAGGATAGGACATATAACGTTATAGACGTATATAATGTTACCACCGAAAAGTAGGTGCCGACACGCCACGAATGTTGTAAAATATTACATACGAGGTGTTAGGTTGCCTTAGGTTAGGACATATAACGTTATAGACGTGCATAATGTTCCCACCGAGAAGTAGAGGCCTACACGCCACGAATGTTGTAAAATATTACATACGAGGTGTTAGGTTGCCTTACGTTAGGGCACATATCGTTATAGACGTACATAATGTTCCCACCAAGAAGTAGGGGCCGACACGCCACGAATGTTGTAGCATATAACGTCCGAGATGTTAGGTTGCTCTAGGATAGGATATATAACGTTATAGACGTATGTAATGTTCCCACCGAGAAGTAGATGCCGACACGCAAGGAATGTTGGAAAATATTACATCCGAGATGTTAGGTTGCCTTAGGTTAGGATATATAACGTTATAGCTGCACATAATGTTCTCACCGAGAAGTAGAGGCCGACACGCAAGGAATGTTGTAAAATATTACATCCGAGATGTTAGGTTGCCTTAGGTTAGGATATATAACGTTATAGCTGCACATAATGTTCCCACCGAGAAGTAGAGGCCGACACGCCACGAATGTTGTAAAATATCACGTCCGAGATGTTATGTTGCCTTCGGTTAGGATATATAACGTTATAGAAGTATATAATGTTCCCACGGATAAGTAGGCGCCGACACGCAAGGAATGTTGTAAAATATTACATCCGAGATGTTAGGTTGCCTTACGTTAGGATATATAACGTTATAGACGTACATAATGTTCCCATCGAGAAGTAAAGGCCTACACGCCACGAATGTTGTAAAATATTACATACGAGGTGTTAGGTGCCTTAGGTTAGGGCACATAACCTTATAGACGTACATAATGTTCCCACCGTGAAGTAGATGCCGGCACGCCACGAACGTTGTGAAATATTACATCCGAGATGTTAGGTTTGCTTAGGTTAGGACATATAACGTTATATACGTACATAATGTTCCCACCGAGAAGTAGAGGCCGACACGCCACGAATGTTGAGAAATATTACATCCGAGATGTTAGGTTTGCTTAGGTTAGGACATATAACGTTACATACGTACATAATGTTCCCACAAAGAAGTAGGGGCCGACACGCAAGGAATGTTGTAAAATATTACATCCGAGATGTTAGGTTGCCTTAGGTTAGGATATATAACGTTATAGCTGCACATAATGTTCCCACCGAGAAGTAGAGGCCGACACGCAAGGAATGATGTAAAATATTACATCCGAGATGCTAGGTTGCCTTAGGTTAGGATATATAACGTTATAGCTGCACATAATGTTCCCACCGAGAAGTAGAGGCCGACACGCCACGAATGTTGTAAAATATCACGTCCGAGATGTTATGTTGCCTTCGGTTAGGATATATAACGTTATAGAAGTATATAATGTTCCCACGGATAAGTAGGCGCCGACACGCAAGGAATGTTGTAAAATATTACATTCGAGATGTTAGGTTGCCTTAGGTTAGGATATATAAGGTTATAGACGTATATAATATTCCCACGGAGCAGTATGCGCCGACACGCAAGGAATGTTGTAAAATATTACATCCGAGATGTTAGGCTGCCTTAGGTTAGGACATATTACGTTATAGCTGCACATAATGTTCCCACCGAGAAGTAGTGGCCGACACGCCACGAATGTGGTTAAATATTACATCCGAGGTGTTAGGTTGCCTTAGGTTAGGACATATAACGTTATAGCCGTACATAATGTTCCCACCGAGAAGTAGGGGCCGACACGCAAGGAATGTTGTAAAATATTACATCCGAGATGTTAGGTTGCCCTAGGATAGGACATATAACGTTACAGACGTATATAATGTTACCACAGAAAAGTAGGTGCCGACACGCCACGAATGTTGTAAAATATTACATACGAGGTGTTAGGTTGCCTTAGGTTAGGACATATAACGTTATAGACGTACATAATGTTCACACCGAGAAGTAGAGGCCGACACGCCACGAATGTTGTGAAATATTACATCCGAGATGATAGGTTTGCTTAGGTTAGGACATATAACGTTATATACGTACATAATTTTCCCACCAAGAAGAAGGGGCCGACACGCAAGGAATGTTGTAAAATATTACATCCGAGATGTTAGGTTGCCTTAGGTTAGGATATATAACGTTATAGACGTACATAATGTTCCTACCGCGGAGTAAGGGTCGACACGTAACGAATGTTGTTAAATATTGTGTCCGAGATGTTAGGTTGCCTTAGGTTAGGACATATAACGTTACAGCCGTACATAATGTACCCACCGAGAAGTATGTGCCGACACGCAAGGAATGTTGGAAAATATTACATCCGAGATGTTAGGTTGCCTTACGTTAGGATATATAACGTTATAGACGTACATAATGTTCCCACCGAGAAGTAGAGGCCTACACGCCACGAATTTGTAAAATATTACATACGAGGTGTTAGGTGCCTTAGGTTAGGGCACATAACCTTATAGACGTACATAATGTTCCCACCGTGAAGTAGAGGCCGGCACGCCACGAACGTTGTGAAATATTACATCCGAAATGTTAGGTTTGCTTAGGTTAGGACATATAACGTTATATACGTACATAATGTTCTCACCGAGAAGTAGAGGCCGGCACGCCACGAATGTTGAGAAATATTACATCCGAGATGTTAGGTTTGCTTAGGTTAGGACATATAACGTTACATACGTACATAATGTTCCCACAAAGAAGTAGGGGCCGACACGCAAGGAATGTTGTAAAATATTACATCCGAGATGTTAGGTTGCCTTAGGTTAGGATATATAACGTTATAGCTGCACATAATGTTCCCACCGAGAAGTAGAGGCCGACACGCAAGGAATGTTGTAAAATATTACATCCGAGATGTTAGGTTGCCTTAGGTTAGGATATATAACGTTATAGCTGCACATAATGTTCCCACCGAGAAGTAGAGGCCGACACGCCACGAATGTTGTAAAATATCACGTCCGAGATGTTATGTTGCCTTCGGTTAGGATATATAACGTTATAGAAGTGTATAATGTTCCCACGGATAAATAGGAGCCGACACGCAAGTAATGTTGTAAAATATTACATCCGAGATGTTAGGTTGCCTTAGGTTAGTATATATTAGGTTATAGACGTATATAATATTCCCACGGAGCAGTATGCGCCGACACGCAAGGAATGTTGTAAAATATTACATCCGAGATGTTAGGCTGCCTTAGGTTAGGACATATAACGTTATAGCCGTACATAATGTTCCCACCGAGAAGTAGAGGCCTACACGCCACGAATGTTGTAAAATATTACATACGAGGTGTTAGGTTGCCTTAGGTTAGGACATATAACGTTATAGACGTGCATAATGTTCCCACCGAGAAGTAGAGGCCTACACGCCACGAATGTTGTAAAATATTACATACGAGGTGTTAGGTTGCCTTAGGTTAGGGCACATAACGTTATAGACGTACATAATGTTCACACCGAGAAGTAGAGGCCGACACGCCACGAATGTTGTGAAATATTACATCCGAGATGATAGGTTTGCTTAGGTTAGGACATATAACGTTATATACGTACATAATTTTCCCACCAAGAAGAAGGGGCCGACACGCAAGGAGTGTTGTAAAATATTACATCCGAGATGTTAGGTTGCCTTAGGTTAGGATATATAACGTTATAGACGTACATAATGTTCCTACCGAGGAGTAAGGGTCGACACGTAACGAATGTTGTTAAATATTGTGTCCGAGATGTTAGGTTGCCTTAGGTTAGGACATATAACGTTACAGCCGTACATAATGTTCCCACCGAGAAGTAGGTGCCGACACGCAAGGAATGTTGTAAAATACCACGTCCGAGATGTTATGTTGCCTTCGGTTAGGATATATAAAGTTATAGAAGTGTATAATGTTCCCACGGATAAGTAGGCGCCGACACGCCACGAATGTTGTGAAATATTACATCCGAGATGATAGGTTTGCTTAGGTTAGGACATATAACGTTATATACGTACATAATGTTCCCACCGAGAAGTAGAGGCCGACACGCCACTAATGTTGTCAAATATTACATCCGAGATGTTAGGTTTGCTTAGGTTAGGACATATAACGTTACATACGTACATAATGTTCCCACAAAGAAGTAGGGGCCGACACGCAAGGAATGTTGTAAAATATTACATCCGAGATGTTAGGTTGCCTTAGGTTAGGATATATAACGTTATAGCTGCACATAATGTTCCCACCGAGAAGTAGAGGCCGACACGCCACGAATGTTGTAAAATATCACGTCCGAGATGTTATGTTGCCTTAGGTTAGGGCACATAACATTATAGACGTACATAATGTTCCCACCGAGAAGTAGGGGCCGACACGCAAGGAATGTTGTAAAATATTACATCCGAGATGTTAGGTTGCCTTAGGTTAGGATATATAACATTATAGACGTACATAATGTTCCCGCCGAGCAGTATGCGCCGACAAGCAAGGAATGTTGGAAAATATTACATCCGAGATGTTAGGTTGCCTTACGTTAGGATATATAACGTTATAGACGTACATAATGTTCCCACCGAGAAGTAGGGGCCGACACGCAAGGAATGTTGTAAAATATTACATCCGAGATGTTAGGTTGCCCTAGGATAGGACATATAACGTTGTAGACGTATATAATGTTACCACAGAAAAGTAGGTGCCGACACGCCACGAATGTTGTAAAATATTACATACGAGGTGTTAGGTTGCCTTAGGTTAGGACATATAACGTTATAGACGTACATAATGTTCACACCGAGAAGTAGAGGCCGACACGCCACGAATGTTGTGAAATATTACATCCGAGATGATAGGTTTGCTTAGGTTAGGACATATAACGTTATATACGTACATAATTTTCCCACCAAGAAGAAGGGGCCGACACGCAAGGAATGTTGTAAAATATTACATCCGAGATGTTAGGTTGCCTTAGGTTAGGATATATAACGTTATAGACGTACATAATGTTCCCACCGAGGAGTAAGGGTCGACACGTAACGAATGTTGTTAAATATTGTGTCCGAGATGTTAGGTTGCCTTAGGTTAGGACATACAACGTTACAGCCGTACATAATGTTCCCACCGAGAAGTATGTGCCGACACGCAAGGAATGTTGGAAAATATTACATCCGAGATGTTAGGTTGCCTTACGTTAGGATATATAACGTTATAGACGTACATAATGTTCCCACCGAGAAGTAGAGGCCTACACGCCACGAATTTGTAAAATATTACATACGAGGTGTTAGGTGCCTTAGGTTAGGGCACATAACCTTATAGACGTACATAATGTTCCCACCGTGAAGTAGAGGCCGGCACGCCACGAACGTTGTGAAATATTACATCCGAAATGTTAGGTTTGCTTAGGTTAGGACATATAACGTTATATACGTACATAATGTTCTCACCGAGAAGTAGAGGCCGGCACGCCACGAATGTTGAGAAATATTACATCCGAGATGTTAGGTTTGCTTAGGTTAGGACATATAACGTTACATACGTACATAATGTTCCCACAAAGAAGTAGGGGCCGACACGCAAGGAATGTTGTAAAATATTACATCCGAGATGTTAGGTTGCCTTAGGTTAGGATATATAACGTTATAGCTGCACATAATGTTCCCACCGAGAAGTAGAGGCCGACACGCAAGGAATGTTGTAAAATATTACATCCGAGATGTTAGGTTGCCTTAGGTTAGGATATATAACGTTATAGCTGCACATAATGTTCCCACCGAGAAGTAGAGGCCGACACGCAAGTAATGTTGTAAAATATTACATCCGAGATGTTAGGTTGCCTTAGGTTAGTATATATAAGGTTATAGACGTATATAATATTCCCACGGAGCAGTATGCGCCGACACGCAAGGAATGTTGTAAAATATTACATCCGAGATGTTAGGCTGCCTTAGGTTAGGACATATAACGTTATAGCCGTACATAATGTTCCCACCGAGAAGTAGAGGCCTACACGCCACGAATGTTGTAAAATATTACATACGAGGTGTTAGGTTGCCTTAGGTTAGGACATATAACGTTATAGACGTGCATAATGTTCCCACCGAGAAGTAGAGGCCTACACGCCACGAATGTTGTAAAATATTACATACGAGGTGTTAGGTTGCCTTAGGTTAGGGCACATAACGTTATAGACGTACATAATGTTCACACCGAGAAGTAGAGGCCGACACGCCACGAATGTTGTGAAATATTACATCCGAGATGATAGGTTTGCTTAGGTTAGGACATATAACGTTATATACGTACATAATTTTCCCACCAAGAAGAAGGGGCCGACACGCAAGGAGTGTTGTAAAATATTACATCCGAGATGTTAGGTTGCCTTAGGTTAGGATATATAACGTTATAGACGTACATAATGTTCCTACCGAGGAGTAAGGGTCGACACGTAACGAATGTTGTTAAATATTGTGTCCGAGATGTTAGGTTGCCTTAGGTTAGGACATATAACGTTACAGCCGTACATAATGTTCCCACCGAGAAGTAGGTGCCGACACGCAAGGAATGTTGGAAAATATTACATCCGAGATGTTAGGTTGCCTTACGTTAGGATATATAACGTTATAGACGTACATAATGTTCCCACCGAGACGTAGAGGCCTACACGCCACGAATGTTGTAAAATATTACATACGAGGTGTTAGGTGCCTTAGGTTAGGGCACATAACCTTATAGACGTACATAATGTTCCCACCGTGAAGTAGAGGCCGGCACGCCACGAACGTTGTGAAATATTACATCCGAGATGTTAGGTTTGCTTAGGTTAGGACATATAACGTTACATACGTACATAATGTTCCCACAAAGAAGTAGGGGCCGACACGCAAGGAATGTTGTAAAATATTACATCCGAGATGTTAGGTTGCCTTAGGTTAGGATATATAACGTTATAGCTGCACATAATGTTCCCACCGAGAAGTAGAGGCCGACACGCCACGAATGTTGTAAAATATCACGTCCGAGATGTTATGTTGCCTTAGGTTAGGGCACATAACATTATAGACGTACATAATGTTCCCACCGAGAAGTAGGGGCCGACACGCAAGGAATGTTGTAAAATATTACATCCGAGATGTTAGGTTGCCTTAGGTTAGGATATATAACATTATAGACGTACATAATGTTCCCGCCGAGCAGTATGCGCCGACAAGCAAGGAATGTTGGAAAATATTACATCCGAGATGTTAGGTTGCCTTACGTTAGGATATATAACGTTATAGACGTACATAATGTTCCCACCGAGAAGTAGGGGCCGACACGCAAGGAATGTTGTAAAATATTACATCCGAGATGTTAGGTTGCCCTAGGATAGGACATATAACGTTGTAGACGTATATAATGTTACCACAGAAAAGTAGGTGCCGACACGCCACGAATGTTGTAAAATATTACATACGAGGTGTTAGGTTGCCTTAGGTTAGGACATATAACGTTATAGACGTGCATAATGTTCCCACCGAGAAGTAGAGGCCTACACGCCACGAATGTTGTAAAATATTACATACGGGGTGTTAGGTGCCTTAGGTTAGGGCACATAACGTTATAGACGTACATAATGTTCCCACCGAGAAGTAGAGGCCGACTCGCCACGAATGTTGTGAAATATTACATCCGAGATGTTAGGTTTGCTTAGGTTAGGACATGTAACGTTATATACGTACATAATGTTCCCACCAAGAAGTAGGGGCCGACACGCAAGGAATGTTGTAAAATATTACATCCGAGATGTTAGGTTGCCTTAGGTTAGAATATATAACGTTATAGACGTACATAATGTTCCCACAGAGCAGTATGCGCCGACACGCAAGGAATGTTGTAAAATATTACATCCGAGATGTTAGGCTGCCTTAGGTTAGGACATATTACGTTGTAGCTGCACATAATGTTCCCACCGAAAAGTAGGTGCCGACACGCCACGAATATTGTAAAATATTACATACGAGGTGTTAGGTTGCCTTAGGATACGACATATAACGTTATAGACGTGCATAATGTTCCCACCGAGAAGTAGGGGCCGACACGCAAGTAATGTTGTAAAATATTACATCCGAGAAGTTAGGTTGCCCTAGGATAGGACATATAACGTTATAGACGTATATAATGTTACCACCGAAAAGTAGGTGCCGACACGCCACGAATGTTGTAAAATATTACATACGAGGTGTTAGGTTGCCTTAGGTTAGGACATATAACGTTATAGACGTGCATAATGTTCCCACGGAGAAGTAGAGGCCTACACGCCACGAATGTTGTAAAATATGACAAACTAGGTGTTAGGTTGCCTTAGGTTAGGGCACATATCGTTATATACGTACATAATGTTCCCACCGAGAAGTAGAGGCCGACACGCCACGAATGTTGTGAAATATAACATCCGAGATGTTAGGTTTGCTTAGGTTAGGACATATAACGTTATATACGTACATAATGTTGCCACCGAGAAGTAGATGCCGACACGCCACGAATGTTGTGAAATATTACATCCGAGATGTTAGGTTTGCTTAGGTTAGGACATATAACGTTACATACGTACATAACGTTCCCACAAAGAAGGAGGGGCCAACACGCAAGGAATGTTGTAAAATATTACATCCGAGATATTAGGTTGCCTTAGGTTAGGACATATAACGTTATAGACGTATATAATGTCACCACCGAAAAGTAGGTGCCGACGCGCAAGGAATGCGGTAAAATATTACATCCGAGATGTTAGGTTCCCTTAGGATAGGACATATAACGTTATATACGTACATAATGTTCCCACCAAGAAGTAGGGGCCGACACGCCACGAATGTTGTAGAATATAACGTCCGAGATGTTATGTTGCCTTCGGTTAGGATATATAACGTTATAGAAGTGTATAATGTTCCCACGGATAAGTAGGAGCCGACACGCAAGTAATGTTGTAAAATATTACATCCGAGATGTTAGGTTGCCTTAGGTTAGTATATATAAGGTTATAGACGTATATAATATTCCCACGGAGCAGTATGCGCCGACACGCAAGGAATGTTGTAAAATATTACATCCGAGATGTTAGGCTGCCTTAGGTTAGGACATATTACGTTGTAGCTGCACATAATGTTCCCACCGAGATGTAGTGGCCGACACGCCACGAATGTTGTTAAATATTACATCCGAGGTGTTAGGTTGCCTTAGGTAAGACATATAACGTTATGAGCCGTATATAATGTTCCCACCGAGAAGTAGGGGCCGACACGAAAGGAATGTTGGAAAATATTACATCCGAGATGTTAGGTTGCCCTAGGATAGAACATATAACGTTATAGCCGTATATAATGTTACCACCGAAAAGTAGGTGCCGACACGCCACGAATATTGTAAAATATTACATACGAGGTGTTAGGTTGCCTTAGGATAGGACATATAACGTTATAGACGTGCATAATGTTCCCACGGATAAGTAGGCGCCGACACGCAAGGAATGTTGTAAAATATTACATCCGAGATGTTAGGTTGCCTTACGTTAGGATATATAACGTTATAGACGTACATAATGCTCCCACCGAGAAGTAAAGGCCTACACGCCACGAATGTTGTAAAATATTACATACGAGGTGTTAGGTGCCTTAGGTTAGGGCACATAACCTTATAGACGTACATAATGTTCCCACCGTGAAGTAGATGCCGGCACGCCACGAACGTTGTGAAATATTACATCCGAGATGTTAGGTTTGCTTAGGTTAGGACATATAACGTTATATACGTACATAATGTTCCCACCGAGAAGTAGAGGCCGACACCCCACGAATGTTGAGAAATATTACATCCGAGATGTTAGGTTTGCTTAGGTTAGGACATATAACGTTACATACGTACATAATGTTCCCACAAAGAAGTAGGGGCCGACACGCAAGGAATGTTGTAAAATATTACATCCGAGATGTTAGGTTGCCTTAGGTTAGGATATATAACGTTATAGCTGCACATAATGTTCCCACCGAGAAGTAGAGGCCGACACGCCACGAATGTTGTAAAATATCACGTCCGAGATGTTATGTTGCCTTCGGTTAGGATATATAACGTTATAGAAGTATATAATGTTCCCACGGATAAGTAGGCGCCGACACGCAAGGAATGTTGTAAAATATTACATTCGAGATGTTAGGTTGCCTTAGGTTAGGATATATAAGGTTATAGACGTATATAATATTCCCACGGAGCAGTATGCGCCGACACGCAAGGAATGTTGTAAAATATTACATCCGAGATGTTAGGCTGCCTTAGGTTAGGACATATTACGTTATAGCTGCACATAATGTTCCCACCGAGAAGTAGTGGCCGACACGCCACGAATGTGGTTAAATATTACATCCGAGGTGTTAGGTTGCCTTAGGTTAGGACATATAACGTTATAGCCGTACATAATGTTCCCACCGAGAAGTAGGGGCCGACACGCAAGGAATGTTGTAAAATATTACATCCGAGATGTTAGGTTGCCCTAGGATAGGACATATAACGTTATAGACGTATATAATGTTACCACAGAAAAGTAGGTGCCGACACGCCACGAATGTTGTAAAATATTACATACGAGGTGTTAGGTTGCCTTAGGTTAGGACATATAACGTTATAGACGTACATAATGTTCACACCGAGAAGTAGAGGCCGACACGCCACGAATGTTGTGAAATATTACATCCGAGATGATAGGTTTGCTTAGGTTAGGACATATAACGTTATATACGTACATAATTTTCCCACCAAGAAGAAGGGGCCGACACGCAAGGAATGTTGTAAAATATTACATCCGAGATGTTAGGTTGCCTTAGGTTAGGATATATAACGTTATAGACGTACATAATGTTCCTACCGAGGAGTAAGGGTCGACACGTAACGAATGTTGTTAAATATTGTGTCCGAGATGTTAGGTTGCCTTAGGTTAGGACATATAACGTTACAGCCGTACATAATGTTCCCACCGAGAAGTATGTGCCGACACGCAAGGAATGTTGGAAAATATTACATCCGAGATGTTAGGTTGCCTTACGTTAGGATATATAACGTTATAGACGTACATAATGTTCCCACCGAGAAGTAGAGGCCTACACGCCACGAATTTGTAAAATATTACATACGAGGTGTTAGGTGCCTTAGGTTAGGGCACATAACCTTATAGACGTACATAATGTTCCCACCGTGAAGTAGAGGCCGGCACGCCACGAACGTTGTGAAATATTACATCCGAAATGTTAGGTTTGCTTAGGTTAGGACATATAACGTTATATACGTACATAATGTTCTCACCGAGAAGTAGAGGCCGGCACGCCACGAATGTTGAGAAATATTACATCCGAGATGTTAGGTTTGCTTAGGTTAGGACATATAACGTTACATACGTACATAATGTTCCCACAAAGAAGTAGGGGCCGACACGCAAGGAATGTTGTAAAATATTACATCCGAGATGTTAGGTTGCCTTAGGTTAGGATATATAACGTTATAGCTGCACATAATGTTCCCACCGAGAAGTAGAGGCCGACACGCAAGGAATGTTGTAAAATATTACATCCGAGATGTTAGGTTGCCTTAGGTT
The DNA here is from genome assembly GCA_963969225.1 of Xylocopa violacea. Taxonomy (NCBI): domain Eukaryota; kingdom Metazoa; phylum Arthropoda; class Insecta; order Hymenoptera; family Apidae; genus Xylocopa; species Xylocopa violacea. The sequence goes on from CAXAJV010001197.1 coordinate 19,727, forward strand.
AGGATATATAACGTTATAGCTGCACATAATGTTCCCACCGAGAAGTAGAGGCCGACACGCCACGAATGTTGTAAAATATCACGTCCGAGATGTTATGTTGCCTTCGGTTAGGATATATAACGTTATAGAAGTGTATAATGTTCCCACGGATAAATAGGAGCCGACACGCAAGTAATGTTGTAAAATATTACATCCGAGATGTTAGGTTGCCTTAGGTTAGTATATATAAGGTTATAGACGTATATAATATTCCCACGGAGCAGTATGCGCCGACACGCAAGGAATGTTGTAAAATATTACATCCGAGATGTTAGGCTGCCTTAGGTTAGGACATATAACGTTATAGCCGTACATAATGTTCCCACCGAGAAGTAGAGGCCTACACGCCACGAATGTTGTAAAATATTACATACGAGGTGTTAGGTTGCCTTAGGTTAGGACATATAACGTTATAGACGTGCATAATGTTCCCACCGAGAAGTAGAGGCCTACACGCCACGAATGTTGTAAAATATTACATACGAGGTGTTAGGTTGCCTTAGGTTAGGGCACATAACGTTATAGACGTACATAATGTTCACACCGAGAAGTAGAGGCCGACACGCAAGGAATGTTGTAAAATATTACATCCGAGATGTTAGGTTGCCTTAGGTTAGGATATATAACGTTACATACGTACATAATGTTCCCACAAAGAAGTAGGGGCCGACACGCAAGGAATGTTGTAAAATATTACATCCGAGATGTTAGGTTGCCTTAGGTTAGGATATATAACGTTATAGCTGCACATAATGTTCCCACCGAGAAGTAGAGACCGACACGCCACGAATGTTGTAAAATACCACGTCCGAGATGTTATGTTGCCTTCGGTTAGGATATATAAAGTTATAGAAGTGTATAATGTTCCCACGGATAAGTAGGCGCCGACACGCCACGAATGTTGTGAAATATTACATCCGAGATGATAGGTTTGCTTAGGTTAGGACATATAACGTTATATACGTACATAATGTTCCCACCGAGAAGTAGAGGCCGACACGCCACTAATGTTGTCAAATATTACATCCGAGATGTTAGGTTTGCTTAGGTTAGGACATATAACGTTACATACGTACATAATGTTCCCACAAAGAAGTAGGGGCCGACACGCAAGGAATGTTGTAAAATATTACATCCGAGATGTTAGGTTGCCTTAGGTTAGGATATATAACGTTATAGCTGCACATAATGTTCCCACCGAGAAGTAGAGGCCGACACGCAAGGAATGTTGTAAAATATTACATCCGAGATGTTAGGTTGCCTTAGGTTAGGATATATAACGTTATAGCTGCACATAATGTTCCCACCGAGAAGTAGAGGCCGACACGCCACGAATGTTGTAAAATATCACGTCCGAGATGTTATGTTGCCTTAGGTTAGGGCACATAACATTATAGACGTACATAATGTTCCCACCGAGAAGTAGGGGCCGACACGCAAGGAATGTTGTAAAATATTACATCCGAGATGTTAGGTTGCCTTAGGTTAGGATATATAACATTATAGACGTACATAATGTTCCCGCCGAGCAGTATGCGCCGACAAGCAAGGAATGTTGGAAAATATTACATCCGAGATGTTAGGTTGCCTTACGTTAGGATATATAACGTTATAGACGTACATAATGTTCCCACCGAGAAGTAGGGGCCGACACGCAAGGAATGTTGTAAAATATTACATCCGAGATGTTAGGTTGCCCTAGGATAGGACATATAACGTTGTAGACGTATATAATGTTACCACAGAAAAGTAGGTGCCGACACGCCACGAATGTTGTAAAATATTACATACGAGGTGTTAGGTTGCCTTAGGTTAGGACATATAACGTTATAGACGTGCATAATGTTCCCACCGAGAAGTAGAGGCCTACACGCCACGAATGTTGTAAAATATTACATACGGGGTGTTAGGTGCCTTAGGTTAGGGCACATAACGTTATAGACGTACATAATGTTCCCACCGAGAAGTAGAGGCCGACGCGCCACGAATGTTGTGAAATATTACATCCGAGATGATAGGTTTGCTTAGGTTAGGACATATAACGTTATATACGTACATAATGTTCCCACCGAGAAGTAGAGGCCGACACGCCACGAATGTTGTGAAATATTACATCCGAGATGTTAGGTTTGCTTAGGTTAGGACATATAACGTTACATACGTACATAATGTTCCCACAAAGAAGTAGGGGCCGACACGCAAGGAATGTTGTAAAATATTACATCCGAGATGTTAGGTTGCCTTAGGTTAGGATATATAACGTTATAGCTGCACATAATGTTCCCACCGAGAAGTAGAGGCCGACACGCAAGGAATGTTGTAAAATATTACATCCGAGATGTTAGGTTGCCTTAGGTTAGGATATATAACGTTATAGCTGCACATAATGTTCCCACCGAGAAGTAGAGGCCGACACGCCACGAATGTTGTAAAATATCACGTCCGAGAAGTTATGTTGCCTTAGGTTAGGGCACATAACATTATAGACGTACATAATGTTCCCACCGAGAAGTAGGGGCCGACACGCAAGGAATGTTGTAAAATATTACATCCGAGATGTTAGGTTGCCTTAGGTTAGGATATATAACATTACAGACGTACATAATGTTCCCACCGAGCAGTATGCGCCGACAAGCAAGGAATGTTGGAAAATATTACATTCGAGATGTTAGGTTGCCTTACGTTAGGATATATAACGTTATAGACGTACATAATGTTCCCACCGAGAAGTAGGGGCCGACACGCAAGGAATGTTGTAAAATATTACATCCGAGATGTTAGGTTGCCCTAGGATAGGACATATAACGTTGTAGACGTATATAATGTTACCACAGAAAAGTAGGTGCCGACACGCCACGAATGTTGTAAAATATTACATACGAGGTGTTAGGTTGCCTTAGGTTAGGACATATAACGTTATAGACGTGCATAATGTTCCCACCGAGAAGTAGAGGCCTACACGCCACGAATGTTGTAAAATATTACATACGGGGTGTTAGGTGCCTTAGGTTAGGGCACATAACGTTATAGACGTACATAATGTTCCCACCGAGAAGTAGAGGCCGACGCGCCACGAATGTTGTGAAATATTACATCCGAGATGATAGGTTTGCTTAGGTTAGGACATATAACGTTATATACGTACATAATGTTCCCACCGAGAAGTAGAGGCCGACACGCCACGAATGTTGTGAAATATTACATCCGAGATGTTAGGTTTGCTTAGGTTAGGACATATAACGTTACATACGTACATAATGTTCCCACAAAGAAGTAGGGGCCGACACGCAAGGAATGTTGTAAAATATTACATCCGAGATGTTAGGTTGCCTTAGGTTAGGATATATAACGTTATAGCTGCACATAATGTTCCCACCGAGAAGTAGAGGCCGACACGCAAGGAATGTTGTAAAATATTACATCCGAGATGTTAGGTTGCCTTAGGTTAGGATATATAACATTATAGACGTACATAATGTTCCCACCGAGCAGTATGCGCCGACAAGCAAGGAATGTTGGAAAATATTACATCCGAGATGTTAGGTTGCCTTACGTTAGGATATATAACGTTATAGACGTACATAATGTTCCCACCGAGAAGTAGAGGCCTACACGCCACGAATGTTGTAAAATATTACATACGACGTGTTAGGTTGCCTTAGGTTAGGGCACATAACGTTATAGACGTGCATAATGTTCCCACCGAGAAGTAGAGGCCTACACGCCACGAATGTTGTAAAATATTACATCCGAGATGTTAGGTTGCCTTAGGTTAGGATATATAACGTTATAGCTGCACATAATGTTCCCACCGAGAAGTAGAGGCCGACACGCCACGAATGTTGTAAAATATCACGTCCGAGATGTTATGTTGCCTTCGGTTAGGATATATAACGTTATAGAAGTGTATAATGTTACCACGGATAAGTAGGAGCCGACACGCAAGTAATGTTGTATAATATTACATCCGAGATGTTAGGTTGCCTTAGGTTAGTAGTATATATAAGGTTATAGACGTATATAATATTCCCACGGAGCAGTATGCGCCGACACGCAAGGAATGTTGTAAAATATTACATCCGAGATGTTAGGCTGCCTTAGGTTAGGACATATTGCGTTGTAGCTGCACATAATGTTCCCACCGAGATGTAGTGGCCGACACGCCACGAATGTTGTTAAATATTACATCCGAGGTGTTAGGTTGCTTTAGGTTAGGACATATAACGTTATGAGCCGTATATAATGTTCCCACCGAGAAGTAGGGGCCGACACGAAAGGAATGTTGTAAAATATTACATCCGAGATGTTAGGTTGCCCTAGGATAGAACATATAACGTTATAGCCGTATATAATGTTACCACCGAAAGTAGGTGCCGACACGCCACGAATATTGTAAAATATTACATACGGGATGTTAGGTTGCCTTACGTTAGGATATATAACGTTATAGACGTACATAATGTTCCCACCGAGAAGTAGGGGCCGACACGCAAGGAATGTTGTAAAATATTACATCCGAGATGTTAGGTTGCCCTAGGATAGGACATATAACGTTGTAGACGTATATAATGTTACCACAGAAAAGTAGGTGCCGACACGCCACGAATGTTGTAAAATATTACATACGAGGTGTTAGGTTGCCTTAGGTTAGGACATATAACGTTATAGACGTGCATAATGTTCCCACCGAGAAGTAGAGGCCTACACGCCACGAATGTTGTAAAATATTACATACGGGGTGTTAGGTGCCTTAGGTTAGGGCACATAACGTTATAGACGTACATAATGTTCCCACCGAGAAGTAGAGGCCGACGCGCCACGAATGTTGTGAAATATTACATCCGAGATGATAGGTTTGCTTAGGTTAGGACATATAACGTTATATACGTACATAATGTTCCCACCGAGAAGTAGAGGCCGACACGCCACGAATGTTGTGAAATATTACATCCGAGATGTTAGGTTTGCTTAGGTTAGGACATATAACGTTACATACGTACATAATGTTCCCACAAAGAAGTAGGGGCCGACACGCAAGGAATGTTGTAAAATATTACATCCGAGATGTTAGGTTGCCTTAGGTTAGGATATATAACGTTATAGCTGCACATAATGTTCCCACCGAGAAGTAGAGGCCGACACGCAAGGAATGTTGTAAAATATTACATCCGAGATGTTAGGTTGCCTTAGGTTAGGATATATAACGTTATAGCTGCACATAATGTTCCCACCGAGAAGTAGAGGCCGACACGCCACGAATGTTGTAAAATATTACATCCGAGATGTTAGGTTTGCTTAGGTTAGGACATATAACGTTACATACGTACATAATGTTCCCACAAAGAAGTAGGGGCCGACACGCAAGGAATGTTGTAAAATATTACATCCGAGATGTTAGGTTGCCTTAGGTTAGGATATATAACGTTATAGCTGCACATAATGTTCCCACCGAGAAGTAGAGGCCGACACGCCACGAATGTTGTAAAATATCACGTCCGAGATGTTATGTTGCCTTAGGTTAGGGCACATAACATTATAGACGTACATAATGTTCCCACCGAGAAGTAGGGGCCGACACGCAAGGAATGTTGTAAAATATTACATCCGAGATGTTAGGTTGCCTTAGGTTAGGATATATAACATTATAGACGTACATAATGTTCCCACCGAGCAGTATGCGCCGACAAGCAAGGAATGTTGGAAAATATTACATCCGAGATGTTAGGTTGCCTTACGTTAGGATATATAACGTTATAGACGTACATAATGTTCCCACCGAGAAGTAGAGGCCTACACGCCACGAATGTTGTAAAATATTACATACGACGTGTTAGGTTGCCTTAGGTTAGGGCACATAACGTTATAGACGTGCATAATGTTCCCACCGAGAAGTAGAGGCCTACACGCCACGAATGTTGTAAAATATTACATCCGAGATGTTAGGTTGCCTTAGGTTAGGATATATAACGTTATAGCTGCACATAATGTTCCCACCGAGAAGTAGAGGCCGACACGCCACGAATGTTGTAAAATATCACGTCCGAGATGTTATGTTGCCTTCGGTTAGGATATATAACGTTATAGAAGTGTATAATGTTACCACGGATAAGTAGGAGCCGACACGCAAGTAATGTTGTATAATATTACATCCGAGATGTTAGGTTGCCTTAGGTTAGTAGTATATATAAGGTTATAGACGTATATAATATTCCCACGGAGCAGTATGCGCCGACACGCAAGGAATGTTGTAAAATATTACATCCGAGATGTTAGGCTGCCTTAGGTTAGGACATATTGCGTTGTAGCTGCACATAATGTTCCCACCGAGATGTAGTGGCCGACACGCCACGAATGTTGTTAAATATTACATCCGAGGTGTTAGGTTGCTTTAGGTTAGGACATATAACGTTATGAGCCGTATATAATGTTCCCACCGAGAAGTAGGGGCCGACACGAAAGGAATGTTGTAAAATATTACATCCGAGATGTTAGGTTGCCCTAGGATAGAACATATAACGTTATAGCCGTATATAATGTTACCACCGAAAGTAGGTGCCGACACGCCACGAATATTGTAAAATATTACATACGGGATGTTAGGTTGCCTTAGGATAGGACATATAACGTTATAGACGTGCATAATGTTCCCACCGAGAAGTAGGGGCCGACACGCAAGGAATGTTGTAAAATATTACATCCGAGATGTTAGGTTGCCCTAGGATAGGACATATAACGTTATAGACGTATATAATGTTACCACCGAAAAGTAGGTTCCGACACGCCACGAATGTTGTAAAATATTACATACGAGGTGTTAGGTTGCCTTAGGTTAGGACATATAACGTTGTAGACGTGCATAATGTTCCCACCGAGAAGTAGAGGCCTACACGCCACGAATGTTGTAAAATATTACATACGAGGTGTTAGGTTGCCTTAGGTTAGGGCACATATCGTTATAGACGTACATAATGTTCCCACCGAGAAGTAGAGGCCGACACGCCACGAATGTTGTGAAATATTACATCCGAGATGATAGGTTTGCTTAGGTTAGGACATATAACGTTATAGACGTATATAATGTTACCACCGAAAAGTAGGTGCCGACGCGCAAGGAATGCTGTAAAATATTACATCCGTGATGTTAGGTTCCCTTAGGATAGGACATATAACGTTATATACGTACATAATGTTCCCACCAAGAAGTAGGGGCCGACACGCCACGAATGTTGTAGAATATAACGTCCGCGATGTTATGTCGCCTTCGGTTAGGATATGTAACGTTATAGAAGTGTATAATGTTCCCACGGATAAGTAGGAGCCGACACGCAAGTAATGTTGTAAAATATTACATCCGAGATGTTAGGTTGCCTTAGGTTAGTATATATAAGGTTATAGACGTATATAATATTCCCACGGAGCAGTATGCGCCGACACGCAAGGAATGTTGTAAAATATTACATCCGACATGTTAGGCTGCCTTAGGTTAGGACATATTACGTTGTAGCTGCACATAATGTTCCCACCGAGATGTAGTGGCCGACACGCCACGAATGTTGTTAAATATTACATCCGAGGTGTTAGGTTGCCTTAGGTTAGGACATATAACGTTATGAGCCGTATATAATGTTCCCACCGAGAAGTAGGGGCCGACACGCAAGGAATGTTGTAAAATATTACATCCGAGATGTTAGGTTGCCTTAGGTTAGGATATATAACGTTATAGCTGCACATAATGTTCCCACCGAGAAGTAGAGGCCGACACGCCACGAATGTTGTAAAATATCACGTCCGAGATGTTATGTTGCCTTCGGTTAGGATATATAACGTTATAGAAGTATATAATGTTCCCACGGATAAGTAGGCGCCGACACGCAAGGAATGTTGTAAAATATTACATTCGAGATGTTAGGTTGCCTTAGGTTAGGATATATAAGGTTATAGACGTATATAATATTCCCACGGAGCAGTATGCGCCGACACGCAAGGAATGTTGTAAAATATTACATCCGAGATGTTAGGCTGTCTTAGGTTAGGACATATTACGTTATAGCTGCACATAATGTTCCCACCGAGAAGTAGTGGCCGACACGCCACGAATGTGGTTAAATATTACATCCGAGGTGTTAGGTTGCCTTAGGTTAGGACATATAACGTTATAGCCGTACATAATATTCCCACCGAGAAGTAGGGGCCGACACGCAAGGAATGTTGTAAAATATTACATCCGAGATGTTAGGTTGCCCTAGGATAGGACATATAACGTTATAGACGTATATAATGTTACCACAGAAAAGTAGGTGCCGACACGCCACGAATGTTGTAAAATATTACATACGAGGTGTTAGGTTGCCTTAGGTTAGGACATATAACGTTATAGACGTGCATAATGTTCCCACCGAGTAGTAGAGGCCTACACGCCACGAATGTTGTAAAATATTACATACGAGGTGTTAGGTTGCCTTAGGTTAGGGCACATAACGTTATAGACGTACATAATGTTCACACCGAGAAGTAGAGGCCGACACGCCACGAATGTTGTGAAATATTACATCCGAGATGATAGGTTTGCTTAGGTTAGGATATATAACGTTATAGCTGCACATAATGTTACCACAGAAAAGTAGGTGCCGACACGCCACGAATGTTGTAAAATATTACATACGAGGTGTTAGGTTGCCTTAGGTTAGGACATATAACGTTATAGACGTGCATAATGTTCCCACCGAGAAGTAGAGGCCTACACGCCACGAATGTTGTAAAATATTACATACGAGGTGTTAGGTTGCCTTAGGTTAGGGCACATAACGTTATAGACGTACATAATGTTCACACCGAGAAGTAGAGGCCGTCACGCCACGAATGTTGTGAAATATTACATCCGAGATGATAGGTTTGCTTAGGTTAGGACATATAACGTTATATACGTACATAATTTTCCCACCAAGAAGAAGGGGCCGACACGCAAGGAATGTTGTAAAATATTACATCCGAGATGTTAGGTTGCCTTAGGTTAGGATATATAACGTTATAGACGTACATAATGTTCCTACCGAGGAGTAAGGGTCGACACGTAACGAATGTTGTTAAATATTGTGTCCGAGATGTTAGGTTGCCTTAGGTTAGGACATATAACGTTACAGCCGTACATAATGTTCCCACCGAGAAGTAGGTGCCGACACGCAAGGAATGTTGGAAAATATTACATCCGAGATGTTAGGTTGCCTTACGTTAGGATATATAACGTTATAGACGTACATAATGTTCCCACCGAGACGTAGAGGCCTACACGCCACGAATGTTGTAAAATATTACATACGAAGTGTTAGGTGCCTTAGGTTAGGGCACATAACCTTATAGACGTACATAATGTTCCCACCGTGAAGTAGAGGCCGGCACGCCACGAACGTTGTGAAATATTACATCCGAGATGATAGGTTTGCTTAGGTTAGGACATATAACGTTATATACGTACATAATTTTCCCACCAAGAAGAAGGGGCCGACACGCAAGGAATGTTGTAAAATATTACATCCGAGATGTTAGGTTGCCTTAGGTTAGGATATATAACGTTATAGACGTACATAATGTTCCTACCCAGGAGTAAGGGTCGACACGTAACGAATGTTGTTAAATATTGTGTCCGAGATGTTAGGTTGCCTTAGGTTAGGACATATAACGTTACAGCCGTACATAATGTTCCCACCGAGAAGTAGGTGCCGACACGGAAGGAATGTTGGAAAATATTACATCCGAGATGTTAGGTTGCCTTACGTTAGGATATATAACGTTATAGACGTACATAATGTTCCCACCGAGAAGTAAAGGCCTACACGCCACGAATGTTGTAAAATATTACATACGAGGTGTTAGGTGCCTTAGGTTAGGGCACATAACCTTATAGACGTACATAATGTTCCCACCGTGAAGTAGATGCCGGCACGCCACGAACGTTGTGAAATATTACATCCGAGATGTTAGGTTTGCTTAGGTTAGGACATATAACGTTATATACGTACATAATGTTCCCACCGAGAAGTAGAGGCCGACACGCCACGAATGTTGAGAAATATGACATCCGAGATGTTAGGTTTGCTTAGGTTAGGACATATAACGTTACATACGTACATAATGTTCCCACAAAGAAGTAGGGGCCGACACGCAAGGAATGTTGTAAAATATTACATCCGAGATGTTAGGCTGCCTTAGGTTAGGACATATTACGTTATAGCTGCACATAATGTTCCCACCGAGAAGTAGGGGCCGACACGCAAGGAATGTTGTAAAATATTACATCCGAGATGTTAGGTTGCCCTAGGATAGGACATATAACGTTATAGACGTATATAATGTTACCACCGAAAAGTAGGTGCCGACACGCCACGAATGTTGTAAAATATTACATACGAGGTGTTAGGTTGCCTTAGGTTAGGACATATAACGTTATAGACGTGCATAATGTTCCCACCGAGAAGTAGAGGCCTACACGTCACGAATGTTGTAAAATATTACATACGAGGTGTTAGGTTGCCTTAGGTTAGGGCACATAACGTTATAGACGTACATAATGTTCACACCGAGAAGTAGAGGCCGGCACGCCACGAACGTTGTGAAATATTACATCCGAGATGTTAGGTTTGCTTAGGTTAGGACATATAACGTTATATAAGTACATAATGTTCCCACCGAGAAGTAGAGGCCGACACGCCACGAATGTTGAGAAATATTACATCCGAGATGTTAGGTTTGCTTAGGTTAGGACATATAACGTTACATACGTACATAATGTTCCCACAAAGAAGTAGGGGCCGACACGCAAGGAATGTTGGAAAATATTACATCCGAGATGTTAGGTTGCCTTAGGTTAGGATATATAACGTTATAGCTGCACATAATGTTCCCACCGAGAAGTAGGGGCCGACACGCAAGGAATGTTGTAAAATATTACATCCGAGATGTTAGGTTGCCTTAGGTTAGGATATATAACGTTATAGCTGCACATAATGTTCCCACCGAGAAGTAGAGGCCGACACGCCACGAATGTTGTAAAATATCACGTCCGAGATGTTATGTTGCCTTCGGTTAGGATATATAACGTTATAGAAGTATATAATGTTCCCACGGATAAGTAGGCGCCGACACGCAAGGAATGTTGTAAAATATTACATTCGAGATGTTAGGTTGCCTTAGGTTAGGATATATAAGGTTATAGACGTATATAATATTCCCACGGAGCAGTATGCGCCGACACGCAAGGAATGTTGTAAAATATTACATCCGAGATGTTAGGCTGTCTTAGGTTAGGACATATTACGTTATAGCTGCACATAATGTTCCCACCGAGAAGTAGTGGCCGACACGCCACGAATGTGGTTAAATATTACATCCGAGGTGTTAGGTTGCCTTAGGTTAGGACATATAACGTTATAGCCGTACATAATGTTCCCACCGAGAAGTAGGGGCCGACACGCAAGGAATGTTGTAAAATATTACATCCGAGATGTTAGGTTGCCCTAGGATAGGACATATAACGTTATAGACGTATATAATGTTACCACAGAAAAGTAGGTGCCGACACGCCACGAATGTTGTAAAATATTACATAGGAGGTGTTAGGTTGCCTTAGGTTAGGACATATAACGTTATAGACGTGCATAATGTTCCCACCGAGTAGTAGAGGCCTACACGCCACGAATGTTGTAAAATATTACATACGAGGTGTTAGGTTGCCTTAGGTTAGGGCACATAACGTTATAGACGTACATAATGTTCACACCGAGAAGTAGAGGCCGACACGCCACGAATGTTGTGAAATATTACATCCGAGATGATAGGTTTGCTTAGGTTAGGATATATAACGTTATAGCTGCACATAATGTTACCACAGAAAAGTAGGTGCCGACACGCCACGAATGTTGTAAAATATTACATACGAGGTGTTAGGTTGCCTTAGGTTAGGACATATAACGTTATAGACGTGCATAATGTTCCCACCGAGAAGTAGAGGCCTACACGCCACGAATGTTGTAAAATATTACATACGAGGTGTTAGGTTGCCTTAGGTTAGGGCACAGAACGTTATAGACGTACATAATGTTCACACCGAGAAGTAGAGGCCGTCACGCCACGAATGTTGTGAAATATTACATCCGAGATGATAGGTTTGCTTAGGTTAGGACATATAACGTTATATACGTACATAATTTTCCCACCAAGAAGAAGGGGCCGACACGCAAGGAATGTTGTAAAATATTACATCCGAGATGTTAGGTTGCCTTAGGTTAGGATATATAACGTTATAGACGTACATAATGTTCCTACCGAGGAGTAAGGGTCGACACGTAACGAATGTTGTTAAATATTGTGTCCGAGATGTTAGGTTGCCTTAGGTTAGGACATATAACGTAACAGCCGTACATAATGTTCCCACCGAGAAGTAGGTGCCGACACGCAAGGAATGTTGGAAAATATTACATCCGAGATGTTAGGTTGCCTTACGTTAGGATATATAACGTTATAGACGTACATAATGTTCCCACCGAGACGTAGAGGCCTACACGCCACGAATGTTGTAAAATATTACATACGAAGTGTTAGGTGCCTTAGGTTAGGGCACATAACCTTATAGACGTACATAATGTTCCCACCGTGAAGTAGAGGCCGGCACGCCACGAACGTTGTGAAATATTACATCCGAGATGTTAGGTTTGCTTAGGTTAGGACATATAACGTTATATACGTACATAATGTTCTCACCGAGAAGTAGAGGCCGGCACGCCACGAATGTTGAGAAATATTACATCCGAGATGTTAGGTTTGCTTAGGTTAGGACATATAACGTTACATACGTACATAATGTTCCCACAAAGAAGTAGGGGCCGACACGCAAGGAATGTTGTAAAATATTACATCCGAGATGTTAGGTTGCCTTAGGTTAGGATATATAACGTTATAGCTGCACATAATGTTCCCACCGAGAAGTAGAGGCCGACACGCCACGAATGTTGTAAAATATCACGTCCGAGATGTTATGTTGCCTTCGGTTAGGATATATAAAGTTATAGAAGTGTATAATGTTCCCACGGATAAGTAGGCGCCGACACGCCACGAATGTTGTGAAATATTACATCCGAGATGATAGGTTTGCTTAGGTTAGGACATATAACGTTATATACGTACATAATGTTCCCACCGAGAAGTAGAGGCCGACACGCCACTAATGTTGTGAAATATTACATCCGAGATGTTAGGTTTGCTTAGGTTAGGACATATAACGTTACATACGTACATAATGTTCCCACAAAGAAGTAGGGGCCGACACGCAAGGAATGTTGTAAAATATTACATCCGAGATGTTAGGTTGCCTTAGGTTAGGATATATAACATTATAGACGTACATAATGTTCCCACCGAGCAGTATGCGCCGACAAGCAAGGAATGTTGGAAAATATTACATCCGAGATGTTAGGTTGCCTTACGTTAGGATATATAACGTTATAGACGTACATAATGCTCCCACCGAGAAGTAGGGGCCGACACGCAAGGAATGTTGTAACATATTACATCCGAGATGTTAGGTTGCCTTAGGTTAGGATATATAACATTATAGACGTACATAATGTTCCCACCGAGCAGTATGCGCCGACAAGCAAGGAATGTTGGAAAATATTACATCCGAGATGTTAGGTTGCCTTACGTTAGGACATATAACGTTATAGACGTGCATAATGTTCCCACCGAGAAGTAGAGGCCTACACGCCACGAATGTTGTAAAATATTACATACGAGGTGTTAGGTTGCCTTAGGTTAGGGCACATAACGTTATAGACGTACATAATGTTCACACCGAGAAGTAGAGGCCGTCACGCCACGAATGTTGTGAAATATTACATCCGAGATGATAGGTTTGCTTAGGTTAGGACATATAACGTTATATACGTACATAATTTTCCCACCAAGAAGAAGGGGCCGACACGCAAGGAATGTTGTAAAATATTACATCCGAGATGTTAGGTTGCCTTAGGTTAGGATATATAACGTTATAGACGTACATAATGTTCCTACCGAGGAGTAAGGGTCGACACGTAACGAATGTTGTTAAATATTGTGTCCGAGATGTTAGGTTGCCTTAGGTTAGGACATATAACGTTACAGCCGTACATAATGTTCCCACCGAGAAGTAGGTGCCGACACGCAAGGAATGTTGGAAAATATTACATCCGAGATGATAGGTTTGCTTAGGTTAGGACATATAACGTTATATACGTACATAATGTTCCCACCGAGAAGTAGAGGCCGACACGCCACTAATGTTGTGAAATATTACATCCGAGATGTTAGGTTTGCTTAGGTTAGGACATATAACGTTACATACGTACATAATGTTCCCACAAAGAAGTAGGGGCCGACACGCAAGGAATGTTGTAAAATATTACATCCGAGATGTTAGGTTGCCTTAGGTTAGGATATATAACATTATAGACGTACATAATGTTCCCACCGAGCAGTATGCGCCGACAAGCAAGGAATGTTGGAAAATATTACATCCGAGATGTTAGGTTGCCTTACGTTAGGATATATAACGTTATAGACGTACATAATGCTCCCACCGAGAAGTAGGGGCCGACACGCAAGGAATGTTGTAAAATATTACATCCGAGATGTTAGGTTGCCTTAGGTTAGGATATATAACATTATAGACGTACATAATGTTCCCACCGAGCAGTATGCGCCGACAAGCAAGGAATGTTGGAAAATATTACATCCGAGATGTTAGGTTGCCTTACGTTAGGATATATAACGTTATAGACGTACATAATGCTCCCACCGAGAAGTAGGGGCCGACACGCAAGGAATGTTGTAAAATATTACATCCGAGATGTTAGGTTGCCTTAGGTTAGGATATATAACATTATAGACGTACATAATGTTCCCACCGAGCAGTATGCGCCGACAAGCAAGGAATGTTGGAAAATATTACATCCGAGATGTTAGGTTGCCTTACGTTAGGACATATAACGTTATAGACGTGCATAATGTTCCCACCGAGAAGTAGAGGCCTACACGCCACGAATGTTGTAAAATATTACATACGAGGTGTTAGGTTGCCTTAGGTTAGGGCACATAACGTTATAGACGTACATAATGTTCACACCGAGAAGTAGAGGCCGACACGCCACGAATGTTGTGAAATATTACATCCGAGATGATAGGTTTGCTTAGGTTAGGACATATAACGTTATATACGTACATAATTTTCCCACCAAGAAGAAGGGGCCGACACGCAAGGAATGTTGTAAAATATTACATCCGAGATGTTAGGTTGCCTTAGGTTAGGATATATAACGTTATAGACGTACATAATGTTCCTACCGAGGAGTAAGGGTCGACACGTAACGAATGTTGTTAAATATTGTGTCCGAGATGTTAGGTTGCCTTAGGTTAGGACATATAACGTTACAGCCGTACATAATGTTCCCACCGAGAAGTAGGTGCCGACACGCAAGGAATGTTGGTAAATATTACATCCGAGATGTTAGGTTGCCTTACGTTAGGATATATAACGTTATAGACGTACATAATGTTCCCACCGAGACCTAGAGGCCTACACGCCACGAATGTTGTAAAATATTACATACGAAGTGTTAGGTGCCTTAGGTTAGGGCACATAACCTTATAGACGTACATAATGTTCCCACCGTGAAGTAGAGGCCGGCACGCCACGAACGTTGTGAAATATTACATCCGAGATGTTAGGTTTGCTTAGGTTAGGACATATAACGTTATATACGTACATAATGTTCTCACCGAGAAGTAGAGGCCGGCACGCCACGAATGTTGAGAAATATTACATCCGAGATGATAGGTTTGCTTAGGTTAGGACATATAACGTTACATACGTACATAATGTTCCCACAAAGAAGTAGGGGCCGACACGCAAGGAATGTTGTAAAATATTACATCCGAGATGTTAGGTTGCCATAGGTTAGGATATATAACGTTATAGCTGCACATAATGTTCCCACCGAGAAGTAGAGGCCGACACGCCACGAATGTTGTAAAATATCACGTCCGAGATGTTATGTTGCCTTAGGTTAGGGCACATAACATTATAGACGTACATAATGTTCCCACCGAGAAGTAGGGGCCGACACGCAAGGAATGCTGTAAAATATTACATCCGAGATGTTAGGTTGCCTTAGGTTAGGATATATAACATTATAGACGTACATAATGTTCCCACCGAGCAGTATGCGCCGACAAGCAAGGAATGTTGGAAAATATTACATCCGAGATGTTAGGTTGCCTTACGTTAGGATATATAACGTTATAGACGTACATAATGTTCCCACCGAGAAGTAGGGGCCGACACGCAAGGAATGTTGTAAAATATTACATCCGAGATGTTAGGTTGCCCTAGGATAGGACATATAACGTTGTAGACGTATATAATGTTACCACAGAAAAGTAGGTGCCGACACGCCACGAATGTTGTAAAATATTACATACGAGGTGTTAGGTTGCCTTAGGTTAGGACAGATAACGTTATAGACGTGCATAATGTTCCCACCGAGAAGTAGAGGCCGACACGCAAGGAATGTTGTAAAATATTACATCCGAGATGTTAGGTTGCCTTAGGTTAGGATATATAACGTTATAGCTGCACATAATGTTCCCACCGAGAAGTAGAGGCCGACACGCAAGGAATGTTGTAAAATATTACATTCGATATGTTAGGTTGCCTTAGGTTAGGATATATAAGGTTATAGACGTATATAATATTCCCACGGAGCAGTATGCGCCGACACGCAATGAATGTTGTAAAATATTACATCCGAGATGTTAGGCTGCCTTAGGTTAGGACATATTACGTTATAGCTGCACATAATGTTCCCACCGAGAAGTAGTGGCCGACACGCCACGAATGTGGTTAAATATTACATCCGAGGTGTTAGGTTGCCTTAGGTTAGGACATATAACGTTATAGCCGTACATAATGTTCCCACCGAGAAGTAGGGGCCGACGCGCAAGGAATGTTGTAAAATATTACATACGAGGTGTTAGGTTGCCTTAGGTTAGGACATATAACGTTATAGACGTGCATAATGTTCCCACCGAGTAGTAGAGGCCTACACGCCACGAATGTTGTAAAATATTACATACGAGGTGTTAGGTTGCCTTAGGTTAGGGCACATAACGTTATAGACGTACATAATGTTCACACCGAGAAGTAGAGGCCGACACGCCACGAATGTTGTGAAATATTACATCCGAGATGATAGGTTTGCTTAGGTTAGGACATATAACGTTATATACGTACATAATTTTCCCACCAAGAAGAAGGGGCCGACACGCAAGGAATGTTGTAAAATATTACATCCGAGATGTTAGGTTGCCTTAGGTTAGGATATATAACGTTATAGACGTACATAATGTTCCTACCGGGGAGTAAGGGTCGACACGTAACGAATGTTGTTAAATATTGTGTCCGAGATGTTAGGTTGCCTTAGGTTAGGACATATAACGTTACAGCCGTACATAATGTTCCCACCGAGAAGTAGGTGCCGACACGCAAGGATTGTTGGAAAATATTACATCCGAGATGTTAGGTTGCCTTACGTTAGGATATATAACGTTATAGACGTACATAATGTTCCCACCGAGAAGTAGAGGCCTACACGCCACGAATGTTGTAAAATATTACGTACGAGGTGTTAGGTGCCTTAGGTTAGGGCACATAACCTTATAGAAGTAGATAATGTTCCCACCGTGAAGTAGAGGCCGGCACGCCACGAACGTTGTGAAATATTACATCCGAAATGTTAGGTTTGCTTAGGTTAGGACATATAACGTTACATACGTACATAATGTTCCCAAAAAGAAGTAGGGGCCGACACGCAAGGAATGTTGTAAAATATTACATCCGAGATGTTAGGTTGCCTTAGGTTAGGATATATAATGTTATAGCTGCACATAATGTTCCCACCGAGAAGTAGAGGCCGACACGCCACGAATGTTGTAAAATATCACGTCCGAGATGTTATGTTGCCTTCGGTTAGGATATATAAAGTTATAGAAGTGTATAATGTTCCCACGGATAAGTAGGCGCCGACACGCCACGAATGTTGTGAAATATTACATCCGAGATGATAGGTTTGCTTTGGTTAGGACATATAACGTTATATACGTACATAATGTTCCCACCGAGAAGTAGAGGCCGACACGCCACTAATGTTGTGAAATATTACATCCGAGATGTTAGGTTTGCTTAGGTTAGGACATATAACGTTACATACGTACATAATGTTCCCACAAAGAAGTAGGGGCCGACACGCAAGGAATGTTGTAAAATATTACATCCGAGATGTTAGGTTGCCTTAGGTTAGGATATATAACGTTATAGCTGCACATAATGTTCCCACCGAGAAGTAGAGGCCGACACGCAAGGAATGTTGTAAAATATTACATCCGAGATGTTAGGTTGCCTTAGGTTAGGATATATAACGTTATAGCTGCACATAATGTTCCCACCGAGAAGTAGAGGCCGACACGCCACGAATGTTGTAAAATATCACGTCCGAGATGTTATGTTGCCTTAGGTTAGGGCACATAACATTATAGACGTACGTAATGTTCCCACCGAGAAGTAGGGGCCGACACGCAAGGAATGTTGTAAAATATTACATCCGAGATGTTAGGTTGCCTTAGGTTAGGATATATAACATTATAGACGTACATAATGTTCCCACCGAGCAGTATGCGCCGACAAGCAAGGAATGTTGGAAAATATTACATCCGAGATGTTAGGTTGCCTTACGTTAGGATATATAACGTTATAGACGTACATAATGCTCCCACCGAGAAGTAGGGGCCGACACGCAAGGAATGTTGTAAAATATTACATCCGAGATGTTAGGTTGCCCTAGGATAGGACATATAACGTTGTAGACGTATATAATGTTACCACAGAAAAGTAGGTGCCGACACGCCACGAATGTTGTAAAATATTACATACGAGGTGTTAGGTTGCCTTAGGTTAGGACAGATAACGTTATAGACGTGCATAATGTTCCCACCGAGAAGTAGAGGCCGACACGCAAGGAATGTTGTAAAATATTACATCCGAGATGTTAGGTTGCCTTAGGTTAGGATATATAACGTTATAGCTGCACATAATGTTCCCACCGAGAAGTAGAGGCCGACACGCCACGAATGTTGTAAAATATCACGTCCGAGATGTTATGTTGCCTTCGGTTAGGATATATAACGTTATAGAAGTATATAATGTTCCCACGGATAAGTAGGCGCCGACACGCAAGGAATGTTGTAAAATATTACATTCGATATGTTAGGTTGCCTTAGGTTAGGATATATAAGGTTATAGACGTATATAATATTCCCACGGAGCAGTATGCGCCGACACGCAAGGAATGTTGTAAAATATTACATCCGAGATGTTAGGCTGCCTTAGGTTAGGACATATTACGTTATAGCTGCACATAATGTTCCCACCGAGAAGTAGTGGCCGACACGCCACGAATGTGGTTAAATATTACATCCGAGGTGTTAGGTTGCCTTAGGTTAGGACATATAACGTTATAGCCGTACATAATGTTCCCACCGAGAAGTAGGGGCCGACGCGCAAGGAATGTTGTAAAATATTACATACGAGGTGTTAGGTTGCCTTAGGTTAGGACATATAACGTTATAGACGTGCATAATGTTCCCACCGAGTAGTAGAGGCCTACACGCCACGAATGTTGTAAAATATTACATACGAGGTGTTAGGTTGCCTTAGGTTAGGGCACATAACGTTATAGACGTACATAATGTTCACACCGTGAAGTAGAGGCCGGCACGCCACGAACGTTGTGAAATATTACATCCGAAATGTTAGGTTTGCTTAGGTTAGGACATATAACGTTATATACGTACATAATGTTCTCACCGAGAAGTAGAGGCCAGCACGCCACGAATGTTGGGAAATATTACATCCGAGATGTTAGGTTTGCTTAGGTTAGGACATATAACGTTACATACGTACATAATGTTCCCACAAAGAAGTAGGGGCCGACACGCAAGGAATGTTGTAAAATATTACATCCGAGATGTTAGGTTGCCTTAGGTTAGGATATATAATGTTATAGCTGCACATAATGTTCCCACCGAGAAGTAGAGGCCGACACGCCACGAATGTTGTAAAATATCACGTCCGAGATGTTATGTTGCCTTCCGTTAGGATATATAAAGTTATAGAAGTGTATAATGTTCCCACGGATAAGTAGGCGCCGACACGCCACGAATGTTGTGAAATATTACATCCGAGATGATAGGTTTGCTTAGGTTAGGACATATAACGTTATATACGTACATAATGTTCCCACCGAGAAGTAGAGGCCGACACGCCACTAATGTTGTGAAATATTACATCCGAGATGTTAGGTTTGCTCAGGTTAGGACATATAACGTTACATACGTACATAATGTTCCCACAAAGAAGTAGGGGCCGACACGCAAGGAATGTTGTAAAATATTACATCCGAGATGTTAGGTTGCCTTAGGTTAGGATATATAACGTTATAGCTGCACATAATGTTCCCACCGAGAAGTAGAGGCCGACACGCAAGGAATGTTGTAAAATATTACATCCGAGATGTTAGGTTGCCTTAGGTTAGGATATATAACGTTATAGCTGCACATAATGTTCCCACCGAGAAGTAGAGGCCGACACGCCACGAATGTTGTAAAATATCACGTCCGATATGTTATGTTGCCTTAGGTTAGGGCACATAACATTATAGACGTACGTAATGTTCCCACCGAGAAGTAGGGGCCGACACGCAAGGAATGTTGTAAAATATTACATCCGAGATGTTAGGTTGCCTTAGGTTAGGATATATAACATTATAGACGTACATAATGTACCCACCGAGCAGTATGCGCCGACAAGCAAGGAATGTTGTAAAATATTACATCCGAGATGTTAGGTTGCCTTAGGTTAGGATATATAACGTTATAGCTGCACATAATGTTCCCACCGAGAAGTAGAGGCCGACACGCCACGAATGTTGTAAAATATCACGTCCGAGATGTTATGTTGCCTTAGGTTAGGGCACATAACATTATAGACGTACGTAATGTTCCCACCGAGAAGTAGGGGCCGACACGCAAGGAATGTTGTAAAATATTACATCCGAGATGTTAGGTTGCCTTAGGTTAGGATATATAACATTATAGACGTACATAATGTTCCCACCGAGCAGTATGCGCCGACAAGCAAGGAATGTTGGAAAATATTACATCCGAGATGTTAGGTTGCCTTACGTTAGGATATATAACGTTATAGACGTACATAATGCTCCCACCGAGAAGTAGGGGCCGACACGCAAGGAATGTTGTAAAATATTACATCCGAGATGTTAGGTTGCCCTAGGATAGGACATATAACGTTGTAGACGTATATAATGTTACCACAGAAAAGTAGGTGCCGACACGCCACGAATGTTGTAAAATATTACATACGAGGTGTTAGGTTGCCTTAGGTTAGGACAGATAACGTTATAGACGTGCATAATGTTCCCACCGAGAAGTAGAGGCCGACACGCAAGGAATGTTGTAAAATATTACATCCGAGATGTTAGGTTGCCTTAGGTTAGGATATATAACGTTATAGCTGCACATAATGTTCCCACCGAGAAGTAGAGGCCGACACGCCACGAATGTTGTAAAATATCACGTCCGAGATGTTATGTTGCCTTCGGTTAGGATATATAACGTTATAGAAGTATATAATGTTCCCACGGATAAGTAGGCGCCGACACGCAAGGAATGTTGTAAAATATTACATTCGATATGTTAGGTTGCCTTAGGTTAGGATATATAAGGTTATAGACGTATATAATATTCCCACGGAGCAGTATGCGCCGACACGCAAGGAATGTTGTAAAATATTACATCCGAGATGTTAGGCTGCCTTAGGTTAGGACATATTACGTTATAGCTGCACATAATGTTCCCACCGAGAAGTAGTGGCCGACACGCCACGAATGTGGTTAAATATTACATCCGAGGTGTTAGGTTGCCTTAGGTTAGGACATATAACGTTATAGCCGTACATAATGTTCCCACCGAGAAGTAGGGGCCGACGCGCAAGGAATGTTGTAAAATATTACATACGAGGTGTTAGGTTGCCTTAGGTTAGGACATATAACGTTATAGACGTGCATAATGTTCCCACCGAGTAGTAGAGGCCTACACGCCACGAATGTTGTAAAATATTACATACGAGGTGTTAGGTTGCCTTAGGTTAGGGCACATAACGTTATAGACGTACATAATGTTCACACCGTGAAGTAGAGGCCGGCACGCCACGAACGTTGTGAAATATTACATCCGAAATGTTAGGTTTGCTTAGGTTAGGACATATAACGTTATATACGTACATAATGTTCTCACCGAGAAGTAGAGGCCAGCACGCCACGAATGTTGGGAAATATTACATCCGAGATGTTAGGTTTGCTTAGGTTAGGACATATAACGTTACATACGTACATAATGTTCCCACAAAGAAGTAGGGGCCGACACGCAAGGAATGTTGTAAAATATTACATCCGAGATGTTAGGTTGCCTTAGGTTAGGATATATAATGTTATAGCTGCACATAATGTTCCCACCGAGAAGTAGAGGCCGACACGCCACGAATGTTGTAAAATATCACGTCCGAGATGTTATGTTGCCTTCCGTTAGGATATATAAAGTTATAGAAGTGTATAATGTTCCCACGGATAAGTAGGCGCCGACACGCCACGAATGTTGTGAAATATTACATCCGAGATGATAGGTTTGCTTAGGTTAGGACATATAACGTTATATACGTACATAATGTTCCCACCGAGAAGTAGAGGCCGACACGCCACTAATGTTGTGAAATATTACATCCGAGATGTTAGGTTTGCTTAGGTTAGGACATATAACGTTACATACGTACATAATGTTCCCACAAAGAAGTAGGGGCCGACACGCAAGGAATGTTGTAAAATATTACATCCGAGATGTTAGGTTGCCTTAGGTTAGGATATATAACGTTATAGCTGCACATAATGTTCCCACCGAGAAGTAGAGGCCGACACGCAAGGAATGTTGTAAAATATTACATCCGAGATGTTAGGTTGCCTTAGGTTAGGATATATAACGTTATAGCTGCACATAATGTTCCCACCGAGAAGTAGAGGCCGACACGCCACGAATGTTGTAAAATATCACGTCCGATATGTTATGTTGCCTTAGGTTAGGGCACATAACATTATAGACGTACGTAATGTTCCCACCGAGAAGTAGGGGCCGACACGCAAGGAATGTTGTAAAATATTACATCCGAGATGTTAGGTTGCCTTAGGTTAGGATATATAACATTATAGACGTACATAATGTACCCACCGAGCAGTATGCGCCGACAAGCAAGGAATGTTGGAAAATATTACATCCGAGATGTTAGGTTGCCTTACGTTAGGATATATAACGTTATAGACGTACATAATGCTCCCACCGAGAAGTAGGGGCCGACACGCAGGGAATGTTGTAAAATATTACATCCGAGATGTTAGGTTGCCTTAGGTTAGGATATATAACATTATAGACGTACATAATGTTCCCACCGAGCAGTATGCGCCGACAAGCAAGGAATGTTGGAAAATATTACATCCGAGATGTTAGGTTGCCTTACGTTAGGATATATAACGTTATAGACGTACATAATGTTCGAACCGAGAAGTAGAGGCCTACACGCCACGAATGTTGTAAAATATTACATACGAGGTGTTAGGTTGCCGTAGGTTAGGGCACATAACGTTATAGACGTGCATAATGTTCCCACCGAGAAGTAGAGGCCTACACGCCACGAATGTTGTAAAATATTACATCCGATATGTTAGGTTGCCTTAGGTTAGGATATATAACGTTGTAGCTGCACATAATGTTCCCACCGAGAAGTAGAGGCCGACACGCCACGAATGTTGTAAAATATCACGTCCGAGATGTTATGTTGCCTTCGGTTAGGATATATAATGTTATAGAAGTGTATAATGTTCCCACGGATAAATAGGAGCCGACACGCAAGTAATGTTGTAAAATATTACATCCGAGATGTAAGGTTGCCTTAGGTTAGTATATATAAGGTTATAGACGTATATAATATTCCCACGGAGCAGTATGCGCCGACACGCAAGGAATGTTGTAAAATATTACATCCGAGATGTTAGGCTGCCTTAGGTTAGGACATATTACGTTGTAGCTGCACATAATGTTCCCACCGAGATGTAGTGGCCGACACGCCACGAATGTTGTTAAATATTACATCCGAGGTGTTAGGTTGCCTTAGGTTAGGACATATAACGTTATGAGCCGTATATAATGTTCCCATCGAGAAGTAGGGGCCGACACGAAAGGAATGTTGTAAAATATTACATCTGAGATGTTAGGTTGCCCTAGGATAGAACATATAACGTTATAGCCGTATATAATGTTACCACCGAAAAGTAGGTGCCGACACGCAACGAATATTGTAAAATATTACATACGAGATGTTAGGTTGCCTTAGGATAGGACATATAACGTTATAGATGTGCATAATGTTCCCACCGAGAAGTAGGGGCCGACACGCAAGGAATGTTGTAAAATATTACATCCGAGATGTTAGGTTGCCCTAGGATAGGACATATAACGTTATAGACGTATATAATGTTACCACCGAGAAGTAGAGGCCGACACGCAAGGAATGTTGTAAAATATTACATCCGAGATGTTAGGTTGCCTTAGGTTAGGGTATATAACGTTATAGCTGCACATAATGTTCCCACCGAGAAATAGAGGCCGACACGCCACGAATGTTGTAAAATATCACGTCCGAGATGTTATGTTGCCTTTGGTTAGGATATATAACGTTATAGACTTGTATAATGTTCCCACGGATAAGTAGGAGCCGACACGCAAGTAATGTTGTAAAATATTACATCCGAGATGTTAGGTTGCCTTAGGTTAGTATATATAAGGTTATAGACGTATATAATATTCCCACGGAGCAGTATGCGCCGACACGCAAGGAATGTTGTAAAATATTACATCCGAGATGTTAGGCTGCCTTAGGTTAGGACATATTACGTTGCAGCTGCACATAATGTTCCCACCGAGATGTAGTGGCCGACACGCCACGAATGTTGTTAAATATTACATCCGAGGTGTTAGGTTGCCTTAGGTTAGGACATATAACGTTATGAGCCGTATATAATGTTCCCACCGAGAAGTAGGGGCCGACACGAAAGGAATGTTGTACAATATTACATCCGAGATGTTAGGTTGCCCTAGGATAGAACATATAACGTTATAGCCGTATATAATGTTACCACCGAAAAGTAGGTGCCGACACGCCACGAATATTGTAAAATATTACATACGAGGTGTTAGGTTGCCTTAGGATAGGACATATAACGTTATAGACGTGCATAATGTTCCCACCGAGAAGTAGGGGCCGACACGCAAGGAATGTTGTAAAATATTACATCCGAGATGTTAGGTTGCCCTAGGATAGGACATATAACGTTATAGACGTATATAATGTTACCACCGAGAAGTAGAGGCCGACACGCAAGGAATGTTGTAAAATATTACATACGAGGTGTTACGTTGCCTTAGGTTAGGACATATAACGTTATAGACGTGCATAATGTTCCCACCGAGAAGTAGAGGCCTACACGCCACGAATGTTGTAAAATATTACATACGAGGTGTTAGGTTGCCTTAGGTTAGGGCACATAACGTTATAGACGTACATAATGTTCCCACCGAGAAGTAGAGGCCGACACGCCACGAATGTTGTGACATATTACGTCCGAGATGTTAGGTTTGCTTAGGTTAGGACATATAACGTTATATACGTACATAATGTTGCCACCGAGAAGTGGAGGCCGACACGCCACGAATGTTGTGAAATATTACATCCGAGATGTTATGTTGCCCTAGGTTAGGGCACATAACGTTATAGACGTACATAATGTTCCCACCGAGAAGTAGAGGCCGACACGCCACGAATGTTGTGAAACATTACATCCGAGATGTTAGGTTTGCTTATGTTAGGACATATAACGTTATATACGTACATAATGTTCCCACCAAGAAGTAGGGGCCGACACGCAAGGAATGTTGTAAAATATTACATCCGAGATGTTAGGTTGCCCTAGGATAGAACATATAACGTTATAGACGCACATAATGTTCCCACCGAGAAGTAGGTGCCGACACGCAAGGAATGTTGGAAAATATTAAATCCGAGATGTTAGGTTGCCTTACGTTAGGATATATAACGTTATAGAAGTACATAATGTTCCCACCGAGAAGCAGGTGCCTACACGCCACGAATGTTGTAAAATATTACATACGAGGTGTTAGGTTGCCTTAGGTTAGGGCACATAACGTTATAGACGTATATAATGTTCCCACCGAGAAGTAGAGGCCGACACGCCACGAATGTTGTGAAATATTACATCCGAGATGTTAGGTTTGCTTAGGGTAGGACATATAACGTTATATACGTACACAATGTTCCCACCAAGAAGTAGGGGCCGACACGCAAGGAATATTGTAAAATATTACATCCGAGATGTTAGGTTGCCCCAGGATAGAACATATAACGTTATAGACGCACATAACGTTCCCACCGAGAAGTAGGTGCCGACACGCAAGGAATGTTGGAAAATATTACATCCGAGATGTTAGGTTGCCATACGTTAGGATATATAACGTTATAGAAGTACATAATGTTCCCACCGAGAAGTAGGGACCGACACGCAAGGAATGTTGTAAAATATTACATCCGAGATGTTAGGTTGCCTTAGGTTAGGATATATAACGTTATAGACGTACATAATGCTCCCACGGATGAGTAGGGGGTCGACACGTAACGAATGTTGTTAAATATTGTGTCCGAGATATCAGGTTGCATTAGGTTAGGACATATAACGTTATATACGCACATAATGTTCCCACCAAGGAGTAGGGGTCGACACGTAACAAATGTTGTTAAATATTGTGTCCGAGATATCAGGTTGCATTAGGTTAGGACATATAACGTTATATGCGTACATAATGTTCCCACCGAGAAGTAGGTGCCGACATGAATGGAATGTTGTAAAATATTGCGTCCGAGATGTTAGGTTGCCTTACGTTAGGACATATAACGTTATAGACGCACATAATGTTCCCACCGAGATGTAGGTGCCGACACGCAAGGAATGTTGGAAAATATTAAATCCGAGATGTTAGGTTGCCTTACGTTAGGATATGTAACGTTATAGAAGTACATAATGTTCCCACCGAGAAGTAGGGGCCGACACGCCACGAATGTTGTAAAATATTACATACGAGGTGTTAGGTTGCCTTAGGTTAGGACATATAACGTTATAGACGTGCATAATGTTCCCACCGAGAAGTAGAGGCCTACACGCCACGAATGTTGTAAAATATTACATACGAGGTGTTAAGTTGCCTTAGGTTAGGGCACATAACGTTATAGACGTACATAATGTTCCCACCGAGAAGTAGAGGCCGACACGCGACGAATGTTGTGAAATATTACATCCGAGATGTTAGGTTTCCTTAGGTTAGGATGTATAGCATTATAGACGTATATAATGCACCCACCGAGAAGTGGGCGCCGACACGCTACGAATGTTGTAAAGTATTACATCCGAGATGTTACATTGCCTTAGGTTAGGACATATAACGTTATAGAGGTACATAATGTTCCCACCGAGGAGTAGGGATCGACACGTAACGAATGTTGTTAAATATTGTGTCCGAGATATCAGGTTGCATTAGGTTAGGACATATAACGTTATATACGTACATAATGTTCCCACCGAGAAGTAGGTGCCGACACGAATGGAATGTTGTAAAATATTGCGTCCGAGATGTTAGGTGGCCTTAGGTTAGGACATATAATGTTTTAGCCGTACATAATGTTCCCACCGAGAAGTAGGCGCCGACACGCAAGGAATGTTGTAAAATATTACATCCGAGACGTTAGGTTGCCTTATGTTAGGATATATAAAGTTCTAGACGTATATAATATTCTCACGGAGCAGTAGGCGCCGACACGCAAGGAATGTTGTAAAATATTACATCCGCGATGTTAGGTTGCCTTAGGTTAGGACATATTACGTTATAGCTGCACATAATGTTCCCACCGAGAAGTAGTGGTCGACACGTCACGAATGTTGTTAAATATTACATCCGAGGTGTTGGTTTGCCTTAGGTTAGGACATATAACGTTATAGCCGTACATAATGTTCCCACCGAAAAGTAGGTGCCGACACGCAAGGAATGCTGTAAAATATTCCATCCGAGATGTTAGGTTGCGGTAGGATAGGACATATAACGTTATAGACGTACATAATGTTCACACCGATAATGAGGTGCCGACACGCATGGAATGTTGTAAAATATTGCGTCCGAGATGTTAGGTTGCCTTCGGTTAGGACATAAAACGTTATAGCCGTACATAATGTTCCAACCGAGAAGCAGGGGCCGACACGCCACGAATGTTGTGACATATTATATCCGAGATGTTAGGTTTCCTTAGGTTAGGATATATAGCATTATAGATGTATATAATGCACCCACCGAGAAGTGGGCGCCGACACGCTACGCATGTTGTAAAATATTACATCCGAGATGTTACATTGCCTTAGGTTAGGACATACAACGTTATAGACGTACACAATGTTCCCACCGAGGAGTAGGGGTCGACACGTAACGAATGTTGTTAAATATTGTG
This sequence comes from Xylocopa violacea, assembly GCA_963969225.1. Classification (NCBI taxonomy): domain Eukaryota; kingdom Metazoa; phylum Arthropoda; class Insecta; order Hymenoptera; family Apidae; genus Xylocopa; species Xylocopa violacea. Next base: position 48,588 of record CAXAJV010001197.1, read on the forward strand.
TGCGAGATATCAGGTTGCATTAGGTTAGGACATATAACGTTATATGCGTACATAATGTTACCACTGAGAAGTAGGTGCCGACACGAATGGAATGTTGTAAAATATTGCGTCCGAGATGTTAGGTGGCCTTAGGTTAGGACAAATAATGTTTTAGCCGTACATAATGTTCCCACCGAGAAGTAGTTGCCGACACGCAAGGAATGTTGGAAAATATTACATCCGAGATGTTAGGTTGCCTTACGTTAGGACATATAACGTTATAGACGCACATAATGTTCCCACCGAGAAGTAGGTGCCGACACGCAAGGAATGTTGGAAAATATTAAATCCGAGATGTTAGGTTGCCTTACGTTAGGATATGTAACGTTATAGAAGTACATAATGTTCGCACCGAGAAGTAGTGGCCGACACGCCACGAATGTTGTAAAATATTACATACGAGGTGTTAGGTTGCCTTAGGTTAGGACATATAACGTTATAGACGTGCATAATGTTCCCACCGAGAAGTAGAGGCCTGCACGCCACGAATGTTGTAAAATATTACATACGAGGTGTTAGGTTGCCTTAGGTTAGGGCACATAACGTTATAGACGTACATAATGTTCCCATCGAGAAGTAGAGGCCGACACGCCACGAATGTTGTGAAATATTACATCCGAGATGTTAGGTTTGCTTAGGTTAGGACATATAACGTTATATACGTACATAATGTTCCCACCAAGAAGTAGGGGCCGACACGCAAGGAATGTTGTAAAATATTACATCCGAGATGTTAGGTTGCCTTAGGTTGGGATATATAACGTTATAGACGTACATAATGTTCCCACCGATGAGTAGGGGTCGACACGTAACGAATGTTGTTAAATATTGTGTCCGAGATGTTAGGTTGCCTTAGGTTAGGACATATAACGTTACAGCCGTACATAATGTTCCCACCGAGAAGTAGGGGCCGACACGCAAGGAATGTTGTAAAATATTACATCCGAGATGTTAGGTTGCCTTAGGTTAGGGCACATAACGTTATAGACGTACATAATGTTCGCACCGAGAAGTAGGTGCCGACACGCCACGAATGTTGTAAAATATTGCTTCCGAGATGTTAGGTTGCCTTAGGTTAGGACATATTACGTTATAGCTGCACATAATGTTCCCACCGAGAAGTAGAGGCCGACACGCCACGAATGTTGTAAAATATCACGTCCGAGATGTTATGTTGCCTTCGGTTTGGACATATAACGTTATAGAAGTATATAATGTTCCCACCGAGAAGTAGGCGCCGACACGCCACGAATGTTGTAAAATATTACATCCGAGATGTTAGGTTGCCCTAGGATAGGACATATAACGTTATAGAAGTACATAATGTTCCCACCGAGAAGTAGGGGCCGACACGCCACGAATGTTGTAAAATATTACATACGAGTTGTTAGGTTGCCTTAGGTTAGGACACATAACGTTATAGACGTACATAATGTTCCCACCGAGAAGTAGAGGCCGACACGCCACGAATGTTGTTAAATTTTGCGTCCGAGATGTTAGGTGGCCTTAGGTTAGGACATATAATGTTATAGCCGTACATAATGTTCCCACCGAGAAGTAGGCGCCGACACGCAAGGAATGTTGTAAAATATTACATCCGAGATGTTAGGTTGCCTTATGTTAGGATATATAAAGTTCTAGACATATATAATATTCTCACCGAGCAGTATGCGCCGACACTCAAGGAATGTTGTAAAATATTACATCCGAGATGTTAGGTTGCCCTAGGATAGGACATATAACGTTGTAGACGTATATAAGGTTACCACCGAAAAGTAGGTGCCGACACGCAAGGAATGTTGTAAAATATTACATCCGAGAGGTTAGGTTGCCTTAGGATACGATATACAACGTTATAGAAGTACATAATGTTCCCACCGAGAAGTAGGGGCCGACACGCCACGAATGTTGTAAAATATTACATACGAGGTGTTAGGTTGCCTTAGGTTAGGACATATAGCGTTATAGACGTACATAATCTTCCCACCGAGAAGTAGAAGCCTACACACCACGAATGTTGCAAAATATTACATACGAGGTGTTAGGTTGCCTTAGGTTAGGACACATAACGTTATAGACGTACATAATGTTCCCACCGAGAAGAAGTGGCCGACACGGGACGAATGTTGTTAAATATTACATCCGAGGTGTTAGGTTGCCTTAGGTTAGGACATATAACCTTATAAGCGTACATAATGTTCCCACCGAGAAGTAGGCGCCGACACGCCACGAATGTTGTAAAATATTACATCCGAGATGTTAGGTTGCCGTAGGATAGGACATATAACGTTATAGAAGTACATAATGTTCCCACCGAGAAGTAGAGGCCGACACGCCACGAATGTTGTAAAATATCACGTCCGAGATGTTATGTTGCCTTCGGTTAGGACATATAACGTCATAGAAGTATATAATGTTCCCACCGAGAAGTAGGCGCCGACACGCCACGAATGTTGTAAAATATTACATCCGAGATGATAGGATGCCTTATGTTAGGATATATAAAGTTCTAGACGTATATAATATACTCACGGAGCAGTTTGCGCCGACACGCAAGGAATGTTGTAAAATATTACATCCGAGATGTTAGGTTGCCTTAGGTTAGGACATATTACGTTATAGCTGCACATAATGTTCCCACCGAGAAGAAGTGGCCGACACGGGACGAATGTTGTTAAATATTACATCCGAGGTGTTAGGTTGCCTTAGGTTAGGACATATAACCTTATAAGCGTACATAATGATCCCACCGAGAAGTAGGCGCCGACACGCCACGAATGTTGTAAAATATTACATCCGAGATGTTAGGTTGCCCTAGGATAGGACATATAACGTTATAGAAGTACATAATGTTCCCACCGAGAAGTAGGGGCCGACACGCCACGAATGTTGTAAAATATTACATACGAGTTGTTAGGTTGCCTTAGGTTAGGACACATAACGTTATAGACGTACATAATGTTCCCACCGAGAAGTAGGCGCCGACACGCAAGGAATGTTGTAAAATATTACATCCGAGATGTTAGGTTGCCTTATGTTAGGATATATAAAGTTCTAGACATATATAATATTCTCACCGAGCAGTATGCGCCGACACTCAAGGAATGTTGTAAAATATAACATCCGAGATGTTAGGTTGCCTTATGTTAGGATATATAAAGTTCTAGACGTATATAATATACTCACGGAGCAGTTTGCGCCGACACGCAAGGAATGTTGTAAAATATTACATCCGAGATGTTAGGTTGCCTTAGGTTAGGATATATTACGTTATAGCTGCACATAATGTTCCCACCGAGAAGAAGTGGCCGACACGGGACGAATGTTGTTAAATATTACATCCGAGGTGTTAGGTTGCCTTAGGTTAGGACATATAACCTTATAAGCGTACATAATGTTCCCACCGAGAAGTAGGCGCCGACACGCCACGAATGTTGTAAAATATTACATCCGAGATGTTAGGTTGCCGTAGGATAGGACATATAACGTTATAGAAGTACATAATGTTCCCACCGAGAAGTAGGGGCCGACACGCCACGAATGTTGTAAAATATTACATACGAGTTGTTAGGTTGCCTTAGGTTAGGACACATAACGTTATAGACGTACATAATGTTCCCACCGAGAAGTAGAGGCCGACACGCCACGAATGTTGTTAAATTTTGCGTCCGAGATGTTAGGTGGCCTTAGGTTAGGACATATAATGTTATAGCCGTACATAATGTTCCCACCGAGAAGTAGGCGCCGACACGCAAGGAATGTTGTAAAATATTACATCCGAGATGTTAGGTTGCCTTATGTTAGGATATATAAAGTTCTAGACATATATAATATTCTCACCGAGCAGTATGCGCCGACACTCAAGGAATGTTGTAAAATATTACATCCGAGATGTTAGGTTGCCCTAGGATAGGACATATAACGTTGTAGACGTATATAAGGTTACCACCGAAAAGTAGGTGCCGACACGCAAGGAATGTTGTAAAATATTACATCCGAGATGTTAGGTTGCCTTAGGTTAGGACATATTACGTTATAGCTGCACATAATGTTCCCACCGAGAAAAAGTTGCCGACACGGGACGAATGTTGTTAAATATTACATCCGAGGTGTTAGGTTGCCTTAGGTTAGGACATATAACCTTATAAGCGTACATAATGATCCCACCGAGAAGTAGGCGCCGACACGCCACGAATGTTGTAAAATATTACATCCGAGATGTTAGGTTGCCCTAGGATAGGACATATAACGTTATAGAAGTACATAATGTTCCCACCGAGAAGTAGGGGCCGACACGCCACGAATGTTGTAAAATATTACATACGAGTTGTTAGGTTGCCTTAGGTTAGGACACATAACGTTATAGACGTACATAATGTTCCCACCGAGAAGTAGGCGCCGACACGCAAGGAATGTTGTAAAATATTACATCCGAGATGTTAGGTTGCCTTATGTTAGGATATATAAAGTTCTAGACATATATAATATTCTCACCGAGCAGTATGCGCCGACACTCAAGGAATGTTGTAAAATATAACATCCGAGATGTTAGGTTGCCTTATGTTAGGATATATAAAGTTCTAGACGTATATAATATACTCACGGAGCAGTTTGCGCCGACACGCAAGGAATGTTGTAAAATATTACATCCGAGATGTTAGGTTGCCTTAGGTTAGGATATATTACGTTATAGCTGCACATAATGTTCCCACCGAGAAGAAGTGGCCGACACGTCACGAATGTTGTTAAATATTACATCCGAGGTGTTGGTTTGCCTTAGGTTAGGACATATAACGTTATAGCCGTACATAATGTTCCCACCGAGAAGTAGGCGCCGACACGCAAGGAATGTTGTAAAATATTACATCCGAGATGTTAGGTTGCCTTAGGTTGGGATATATAACGTTATAGACGTACATAATGTTCCCACCGATGAGTAGGGGTCGACACGTAACGAATGTTGTTAAATATTGTGTCCGAGATGTTAGGTTGCCTTAGGTTAGGACATATAACGTTATATACGTACATAATGTTCCCACCGAGAAGTAGGTGCCGACACGAATGGAATGTTGTAAAATATTGCGTCCGAGATGTTAGGTGGCCTTAGGTTAGGACATATAATGTTTTAGCCGTACATAATGTTCCCACCGAGAAGTAGGCGCCGACACGCAAGGAATGTTGTAAAATATTACATCCGAGACGTTAGGTTGCCTTATGTTAGGATATATAAAGTTCTAGACGTATATAATATTCTCACGGAGCAGTAGGCGCCGACACGCAAGGAATGTTGTAAAATATTACATCCGCGATGTTAGGTTGCCTTAGGTTAGGACATATTACGTTATAGCTGCACATAATGTTCCCACCGAGAAGTAGTGGTCGACACGTCACGAATGTTGTTAAATATTACATCCGAGGTGTTGGTTTGCCTTAGGTTAGGACATATAACGTTATAGCCGTACATAATGTTCCCACCGAAAAGTAGGTGCCGACACGCAAGGAATGCTGTAAAATATTCCATCCGAGATGTTAGGTTGCGGTAGGATAGGACATATAACGTTATAGACGTACATAATGTTCACACCGATAATGAGGTGCCGACACGCATGGAATGTTGTAAAATATTGCGTCCGAGATGTTAGGTTGCCTTCGGTTAGGACATAAAACGTTATAGCCGTACATAATGTTCCAACCGAGAAGCAGGGGCCGACACGCCACGAATGTTGTGACATATTATATCCGAGATGTTAGGTTTCCTTAGGTTAGGATATATAGCATTATAGATGTATATAATGCACCCACCGAGAAGTGGGCGCCGACACGCTACGAATGTTGTAAAATATTACATCCGAGATGTTACATTGCCTTAGGTTAGGACATACAACGTTATAGACGTACACAATGTTCCCACCGAGGAGTAGGGGTCGACACGTAACGAATGTTGTTAAATATTGTGTGCGAGATATCAGGTTGCATTAGGTTAGGACATATAACGTTATATGCGTACATAATGTTACCACTGAGAAGTAGGTGCCGACACGAATGGAATGTTGTAAAATATTGCGTCCGAGATGTTAGGTGGCCTTAGGTTAGGACAAATAATGTTTTAGCCGTACATAATGTTCCCACCGAGAAGTAGTTGCCGACACGCAAGGAATGTTGGAAAATATTACATCCGAGATGTTAGGTTGCCTTACGTTAGGACATATAACGTTATAGACGCACATAATGTTCCCACCGAGAAGTAGGTGCCGACACGCAAGGAATGTTGGAAAATATTAAATCCGAGATGTTAGGTTGCCTTACGTTAGGATATGTAACGTTATAGAAGTACATAATGTTCGCACCGAGAAGTAGTGGCCGACACGCCACGAATGTTGTAAAATATTACATACGAGGTGTTAGGTTGCCTTAGGTTAGGACATATAACGTTATAGACGTGCATAATGTTCCCACCGAGAAGTAGAGGCCTGCACGCCACGAATGTTGTAAAATATTACATACGAGGTGTTAGGTTGCCTTAGGTTAGGGCACATAACGTTATAGACGTACATAATGTTCCCATCGAGAAGTAGAGGCCGACACGCCACGAATGTTGTGAAATATTACATCCGAGATGTTAGGTTTGCTTAGGTTAGGACATATAACGTTATATACGTACATAATGTTCCCACCAAGAAGTAGGGGCCGACACGCAAGGAATGTTGTAAAATATTACATCCGAGATGTTAGGTTGCCTTAGGTTGGGATATATAACGTTATAGACGTACATAATGTTCCCACCGATGAGTAGGGGTCGACACGTAACGAATGTTGTTAAATATTGTGTCCGAGATGTTAGGTTGCCTTAGGTTAGGACATATAACGTTACAGCCGTACATAATGTTCCCACCGAGAAGTAGGGGCCGACACGCAAGGAATGTTGTAAAATATTACATCCGAGATGTTAGGTTGCCTTAGGTTAGGGCACATAACGTTATAGACGTACATAATGTTCGCACCGAGAAGTAGGTGCCGACACGCCACGAATGTTGTAAAATATTGCTTCCGAGATGTTAGGTTGCCTTAGGTTAGGACATATTACGTTATAGCTGCACATAATGTTCCCACCGAGAAGTAGAGGCCGACACGCCACGAATGTTGTAAAATATCACGTCCGAGATGTTATGTTGCCTTCGGTTTGGACATATAACGTTATAGAAGTATATAATGTTCCCACCGAGAAGTAGGCGCCGACACGCCACGAATGTTGTAAAATATTACATCCGAGATGTTAGGTTGCCCTAGGATAGGACATATAACGTTATAGAAGTACATAATGTTCCCACCGAGAAGTAGGGGCCGACACGCCACGAATGTTGTAAAATATTACATACGAGTTGTTAGGTTGCCTTAGGTTAGGACACATAACGTTATAGACGTACATAATGTTCCCACCGAGAAGTAGAGGCCGACACGCCACGAATGTTGTTAAATTTTGCGTCCGAGATGTTAGGTGGCCTTAGGTTAGGACATATAATGTTATAGCCGTACATAATGTTCCCACCGAGAAGTAGGCGCCGACACGCAAGGAATGTTGTAAAATATTACATCCGAGATGTTAGGTTGCCTTATGTTAGGATATATAAAGTTCTAGACATATATAATATTCTCACCGAGCAGTATGCGCCGACACTCAAGGAATGTTGTAAAATATTACATCCGAGATGTTAGGTTGCCCTAGGATAGGACATATAACGTTGTAGACGTATATAAGGTTACCACCGAAAAGTAGGTGCCGACACGCAAGGAATGTTGTAAAATATTACATCCGAGAGGTTAGGTTGCCTTAGGATACGATATACAACGTTATAGAAGTACATAATGTTCCCACCGAGAAGTAGGGGCCGACACGCCACGAATGTTGTAAAATATTACATACGAGGTGTTAGGTTGCCTTAGGTTAGGACATATAGCGTTATAGACGTACATAATCTTCCCACCGAGAAGTAGAAGCCTACACACCACGAATGTTGCAAAATATTACATACGAGGTGTTAGGTTGCCTTAGGTTAGGACACATAACGTTATAGACGTACATAATGTTCCCACCGAGAAGAAGTGGCCGACACGGGACGAATGTTGTTAAATATTACATCCGAGGTGTTAGGTTGCCTTAGGTTAGGACATATAACCTTATAAGCGTACATAATGTTCCCACCGAGAAGTAGGCGCCGACACGCCACGAATGTTGTAAAATATTACATCCGAGATGTTAGGTTGCCGTAGGATAGGACATATAACGTTATAGAAGTACATAATGTTCCCACCGAGAAGTAGAGGCCGACACGCCACGAATGTTGTAAAATATCACGTCCGAGATGTTATGTTGCCTTCGGTTAGGACATATAACGTCATAGAAGTATATAATGTTCCCACCGAGAAGTAGGCGCCGACACGCCACGAATGTTGTAAAATATTACATCCGAGATGATAGGATGCCTTATGTTAGGATATATAAAGTTCTAGACGTATATAATATACTCACGGAGCAGTTTGCGCCGACACGCAAGGAATGTTGTAAAATATTACATCCGAGATGTTAGGTTGCCTTAGGTTAGGACATATTACGTTATAGCTGCACATAATGTTCCCACCGAGAAGAAGTGGCCGACACGGGACGAATGTTGTTAAATATTACATCCGAGGTGTTAGGTTGCCTTAGGTTAGGACATATAACCTTATAAGCGTACATAATGATCCCACCGAGAAGTAGGCGCCGACACGCCACGAATGTTGTAAAATATTACATCCGAGATGTTAGGTTGCCCTAGGATAGGACATATAACGTTATAGAAGTACATAATGTTCCCACCGAGAAGTAGGGGCCGACACGCCACGAATGTTGTAAAATATTACATACGAGTTGTTAGGTTGCCTTAGGTTAGGACACATAACGTTATAGACGTACATAATGTTCCCACCGAGAAGTAGGCGCCGACACGCAAGGAATGTTGTAAAATATTACATCCGAGATGTTAGGTTGCCTTATGTTAGGATATATAAAGTTCTAGACATATATAATATTCTCACCGAGCAGTATGCGCCGACACTCAAGGAATGTTGTAAAATATAACATCCGAGATGTTAGGTTGCCTTATGTTAGGATATATAAAGTTCTAGACGTATATAATATACTCACGGAGCAGTTTGCGCCGACACGCAAGGAATGTTGTAAAATATTACATCCGAGATGTTAGGTTGCCTTAGGTTAGGATATATTACGTTATAGCTGCACATAATGTTCCCACCGAGAAGAAGTGGCCGACACGGGACGAATGTTGTTAAATATTACATCCGAGGTGTTAGGTTGCCTTAGGTTAGGACATATAACCTTATAAGCGTACATAATGTTCCCACCGAGAAGTAGGCGCCGACACGCCACGAATGTTGTAAAATATTACATCCGAGATGTTAGGTTGCCGTAGGATAGGACATATAACGTTATAGAAGTACATAATGTTCCCACCGAGAAGTAGGGGCCGACACGCCACGAATGTTGTAAAATATTACATACGAGTTGTTAGGTTGCCTTAGGTTAGGACACATAACGTTATAGACGTACATAATGTTCCCACCGAGAAGTAGAGGCCGACACGCCACGAATGTTGTTAAATTTTGCGTCCGAGATGTTAGGTGGCCTTAGGTTAGGACATATAATGTTATAGCCGTACATAATGTTCCCACCGAGAAGTAGGCGCCGACACGCAAGGAATGTTGTAAAATATTACATCCGAGATGTTAGGTTGCCTTATGTTAGGATATATAAAGTTCTAGACATATATAATATTCTCACCGAGCAGTATGCGCCGACACTCAAGGAATGTTGTAAAATATTACATCCGAGATGTTAGGTTGCCCTAGGATAGGACATATAACGTTGTAGACGTATATAAGGTTACCACCGAAAAGTAGGTGCCGACACGCAAGGAATGTTGTAAAATATTACATCCGAGATGTTAGGTTGCCTTAGGTTAGGACATATTACGTTATAGCTGCACATAATGTTCCCACCGAGAAAAAGTTGCCGACACGGGACGAATGTTGTTAAATATTACATCCGAGGTGTTAGGTTGCCTTAGGTTAGGACATATAACCTTATAAGCGTACATAATGATCCCACCGAGAAGTAGGCGCCGACACGCCACGAATGTTGTAAAATATTACATCCGAGATGTTAGGTTGCCCTAGGATAGGACATATAACGTTATAGAAGTACATAATGTTCCCACCGAGAAGTAGGGGCCGACACGCCACGAATGTTGTAAAATATTACATACGAGTTGTTAGGTTGCCTTAGGTTAGGACACATAACGTTATAGACGTACATAATGTTCCCACCGAGAAGTAGGCGCCGACACGCAAGGAATGTTGTAAAATATTACATCCGAGATGTTAGGTTGCCTTATGTTAGGATATATAAAGTTCTAGACATATATAATATTCTCACCGAGCAGTATGCGCCGACACTCAAGGAATGTTGTAAAATATAACATCCGAGATGTTAGGTTGCCTTATGTTAGGATATATAAAGTTCTAGACGTATATAATATACTCACGGAGCAGTTTGCGCCGACACGCAAGGAATGTTGTAAAATATTACATCCGAGATGTTAGGTTGCCTTAGGTTAGGATATATTACGTTATAGCTGCACATAATGTTCCCACCGAGAAGAAGTGGCCGACACGGGACGAATGTTGTTAAATATTACATCCGAGGTGTTAGGTTGCCTTAGGTTAGGACATATAACCTTATAAGCGTACATAATGTTCCCACCGAGAAGTAGGCGCCGACACGCCACGAATGTTGTAAAATATTACATCCGAGATGTTAGGTTGCCGTAGGATAGGACATATAACGTTATAGAAGTACATAATGTTCCCACCGAGAAGTAGGGGCCGACACGCCACGAATGTTGTAAAATATTACATACGAGTTGTTAGGTTGCCTTAGGTTAGGACACATAACGTTATAGACGTACATAATGTTCCCACCGAGAAGTAGAGGCCGACACGCCACGAATGTTGTTAAATTTTGCGTCCGAGATGTTAGGTGGCCTTAGGTTAGGACATATAATGTTATAGCCGTACATAATGTTCCCACCGAGAAGTAGGCGCCGACACGCAAGGAATGTTGTAAAATATTACATCCGAGATGTTAGGTTGCCTTATGTTAGGATATATAAAGTTCTAGACATATATAATATTCTCACCGAGCAGTATGCGCCGACACTCAAGGAATGTTGTAAAATATTACATCCGAGATGTTAGGTTGCCCTAGGATAGGACATATAACGTTGTAGACGTATATAAGGTTACCACCGAAAAGTAGGTGCCGACACGCAAGGAATGTTGTAAAATATTACATCCGAGATGTTAGGTTGCCTTAGGTTAGGACATATTACGTTATAGCTGCACATAATGTTCCCACCGAGAAAAAGTTGCCGACACGGGACGAATGTTGTTAAATATTACATCCGAGGTGTTAGGTTGCCTTAGGTTAGGACATATAACCTTATAAGCGTACATAATGATCCCACCGAGAAGTAGGCGCCGACACGCCACGAATGTTGTAAAATATTACATCCGAGATGTTAGGTTGCCCTAGGATAGGACATATAACGTTATAGAAGTACATAATGTTCCCACCGAGAAGTAGGGGCCGACACGCCACGAATGTTGTAAAATATTACATACGAGTTGTTAGGTTGCCTTAGGTTAGGACAGATAACGTTATAGACGTACATAATGTTCCCACCGAGAAGTAGAGGCCGACACGCCACGAATGTTGTTAAATTTTGCGTCCGAGATGTTAGGTGGCCTTAAGTTAGGACATATAATGTTATAGCCGTACATAATGTTCCCACCGAGAAGTAGGCGCCGACACGCAAGGAATGTTGTAAAATATTACATCCGAGATGTTAGGTTGCCTTATGTGAGGATATATAAAGTTCTAGACATATATAATATTCTCACCGAGCAGTATGCGCCGACACTCAAGGAATGTTGTAAAATATTACATCCGAGATGTTAGGTTGCCCTAGGATAGGACATATAACGTTGTAGACGTATATAAGGTTACCACCGAAAAGTAGGTGCCGACACGCAAGGAATGTTGTAAAATATTACATCCGAGAGGTTAGGTTGCCTTAGGATACGATATACAACGTTATAGAAGTACATAATGTTCCCACCGAGAAGTAGGGGCCGACACGCCACGAATGTTGTAAAATATTACATACGAGGTGTTAGGTTGCCTTAGGTTAGGACATATAGCGTTATAGACGTACATAATCTTCCCACCGAGAAGTAGAAGCCTACACACCACGAATGTTGCAAAATATTACATACGAGGTGTTAGGTTGCCTTAGGTTAGGACACATAACGTTATAGACGTACATAATGTTCCCACCGAGAAGTAGAGGCCGACACGCAAAGAATGTTGTGAAATATTACATTCGAGATGATAGGTTTGCTTAGGTTAGGACATATAACGTTACATACGTACATAATGTTCGCACCAAGAAGTAGGGACCGACACGCAAGGAATGTTGTAAAATATTACATCCGGGATGTTAGGTTGCCTTAGGTTAGAACATATTACGTTATAGCTGCACATAATGTTCCCACCGAGAAGTAGAGGCCGACACGCCACGAATGTTGTAAAATATCACGTCCGAGATGTTATGTTGCCTTCGGTTAGGACATATAACGTCATAGAAGTATATAATGTTCCCACCGAGAAGTAGGCGCCGACACGCCACGAATGTTGTAAAATATTACATCCGAGATGATAGGATGCCTTATGTTAGGATATATAAAGTTCTAGACGTATATAATATACTCACGGAGCAGTTTGCGCCGACACGCAAGGAATGTTGTAAAATATTACATCCGAGATGTTAGGTTGCCTTAGGTTAGGACATATTACGTTATAGCTGCACATAATGTTCCCACCGAGAAGAAGTGGCCGACACGGGACGAATGTTGTTAAATATTACATCCGAGGTGTTAGGTTGCCTTAGGTTAGGACATATAACCTTATAAGCGTACATAATGATCCCACCGAGAAGTAGGCGCCGACACGCCACGAATGTTGTAAAATATTACATCCGAGATGTTAGGTTGCCCTAGGATAGGACATATAACGTTATAGAAGTACATAATGTTCCCACCGAGAAGTAGGGGCCGACACGCCACGAATGTTGTAAAATATTACATACGAGTTGTTAGGTTGCCTTAGGTTAGGACACATAACGTTATAGACGTACATAATGTTCCCACCGAGAAGTAGGCGCCGACACGCAAGGAATGTTGTAAAATATTACATCCGAGATGTTAGGTTGCCTTATGTTAGGATATATAAAGTTCTAGACATATATAATATTCTCACCGAGCAGTATGCGCCGACACTCAAGGAATGTTGTAAAATATAACATCCGAGATGTTAGGTTGCCTTATGTTAGGATATATAAAGTTCTAGACGTATATAATATACTCACGGAGCAGTTTGCGCCGACACGCCACGAATGTTGTAAAATATTACATACGAGTTGTTAGGTTGCCTTAGGTTAGGACACATAACGTTATAGACGTACATAATGTTCCCACCGAGAAGTAGAGGCCGACACGCCACGAATGTTGTTAAATTTTGCGTCCGAGATGTTAGGTGGCCTTAGGTTAGGACATATAATGTTATAGCCGTACATAATGTTCCCACCGAGAAGTAGGCGCCGACACGCAAGGAATGTTGTAAAATATTACATCCGAGATGTTAGGTTGCCTTATGTTAGGATATATAAAGTTCTAGACATATATAATATTCTCACCGAGCAGTATGCGCCGACACTCAAGGAATGTTGTAAAATATTACATCCGAGATGTTAGGTTGCCCTAGGATAGGACATATAACGTTGTAGACGTATATAAGGTTACCACCGAAAAGTAGGTGCCGACACGCAAGGAATGTTGTAAAATATTACATCCGAGAGGTTAGGTTGCCTTTGGATACGATATATAACGTTATAGGAGTACATAATGTTCCCACCGAGAAGTAGGGGCCGACACGCCACGAATGTTGTAAAATATTACATACGAGGTGTTAGGTTGCCTTAGGTTAGGACTTATAACGTTATAGACGTACATAATCTTCCCACCGAGAAGTAGAAGCCTACACACCACGAATGTTGCAAAATATTACATACGAGGTGTTAGGTTGCCTTAGGTTAGGGCACATAACGTTATAGACGTACATAATGTTCCCACCGAGAAGTAGAGGCCGACTCGCCACGAATGTTGTGAAATATTACATCCGAGATGTTAGGTTTGCTTAGGTTAGGGCATGTAACGTTATATACGTACATAATGTTCCCACCAAGAAGTAGGGGCCGCCACGCAAGGAATGTTGTAAAATATTACATCCGAGATGTTAGGTTGCCTTAGGTTGGGATATATAACGTTATAGACGTACATAATTATCCCACCGAGGAGTAGGGGTCGACACGTAACAAATGTTGTTAAATATTGTGTCCGAGATGTTAGGTTGCCTTAGGTTAGGACATATAACGTTACAGCCGTACATAATGTTCCCACCGAGAAGTAGGGGCCGACACGCAAGGAATGTTGTAAAATATTACATCCGAGATGTTAGGTTGCCCTAGGGTAGGACATTTAACGTTAGAGACGTATATAATGTTACCACCGAAAAGTAGGTGCCGACACGCAAGGAATGCTGTAAAATGTTACATACGATGTGTTAGGTCGCCTTAGGTTAGGACACATAATGATATAGACGTACATAATGTTCCCACCGAGAAGTAGAGGCCGACTCGTCACGAATGTTGTGAAATATTACATCCGAGATGTTAGGTTTGCTTAGGTTAGGACATGTAACGTTATATACGTACATAATGTTCCCACCAAGAAGTTGGGGCCGACACGCAAGGAATGTTGTAAAATATTACATCCGAGATGTTAGGTTGCCTTAGGTTAGGACATATTACGTTATAGCTGCACATAATGTTCCCACCGAGAAGTAGTGGCCAACACGCCACGAATGTTGTTAAATATTACATCCGAGGTGTTAGGTTGCCTTACGTTAGGAGATATAACGTTATAGACGTACATAATGTTCCCACCGAGAAGCAGAGGCCCACACGCCACGAATGTTGTAAAATATTACATACGAGGTGTTAGGTTGCCTTAGGTTAGGACTCATAACGTTATAGCCGTACATAATGTTCCCACCGAGAAGTAGGGGCCGACACGCAAGGAATGTTGTAAAATATTACATCCGAGATGTTAGGTTGCCCTAGGATAGGACATATAACGGTATAGACGTATATAATGTTACCGCCGAAAAGTAGGAGCCGGCACGCAAGGTGTGCTGTAAAATATTACATCCGGGATGTTAGGTTACCTTAGGATAGGACATATAACGTTATATACGTACATAATGTTACCAGCGAAAAGTAGGAGCCGGCAAGCAAGGAATGCTGTAAAATATTACACCCGGGATGTTAGGTTACCTTAGGATAGGACATATGACGTTATATACGTACATAATGTTCCCACCAAGTAGTAGGGGCCGACACGCCACGAATGTTGTGAAATATTACATCCGAGATGTTAGGTTTGCTTAGGTTAGAACATGTAGCGTTATATACGTACATAATGTTCCTACCAAGAAGTAGGGGCCGACACGCAAGGAATGTTGTATAATATTACATCCGAGATGTTAGGTTGCCTTAGGTTAGGATATATAACGTTACAGACGTACATAATGTTCCCACCGAGCAGTATGCGCCGACACGCAAGGAATGTTGTAAAATATAACATCCGAGATGTTAGGTTGCCTTAGGTTAGGACATATTACGTTATAGCTGCACATAATGTTCCCACCGAGAAGTAGTGGCCGACACGCCACGAATGTTGTGAAATATTACATCCGAGATGTTAGGTTTGCTTAGGTTAGGACATGTAACGTTATATACGTACATAATGTTCCCACCAAGAAGTAGGGGCCGACACGCAAGGAATGCTGTAAAATGTTACATACGAGGTGTTAGGTTGCCTTAGGTTAGGACACATAATGATATAGACGTACATAATGTTCCCACCGAGAAGTAGAGGCCGACACGCCACGAATGTTGTGAAATATTACATCCGAGATGTTAGGTTTGCTTAGGTTAGGACATATAACGTTATATACGTACATAATGTTCCCACCAAGAAGTAGGGGCCGACACGCAAGGAATGTTGTAAAATATTACATCCGAGATGTTAGGTTGCCCTAGGATAGGACATTTAACGTTATAGACGTACATAATTATCCCACCGAGGAGTAGGGGTCGACACGTAACCAATGTTGTTAAATATTGTGTCCGAGATGTTAGGTTGCCTTAGGTTAGGACATATAACGTTACAGCCGTACATAATGTTCCCACCGAGAAGTAGGGGCCGACACGCAAGGAATGTTGTAAAATATTACATCCGAGATGTTAGGTTGCCCTAGGATAGGACATTTAACGTTAGAGACGTATATAATGTTACCACCGAAAAGTAGGTGCCGACACGCAAGGAATGCTGTAAAATGTTACATACGATGTGTTAGGTTGCCTTAGGTTAGGACACATAATGATATAGACGTACATAATGTTCCCACCGAGAAGTAGAGGCCGACTCGTCACGAATGTTGTGAAATATTACATCCGAGATGTTAGGTTTGCTTAGGTTAGGACATGTAACGTTATATACGTACATAATGTTCGCACCAAGAAGTAGGGACCGACACGCAAGGAATGTTGTAAAATATTACATCCGGGATGTTAGGTTGCCTTAGGTTAGGATATATAACGTTATAGACGTACATAATGTTCCCACCGGGAAGTAGGGGCCGACACGCCACGAATGTTTTAAAATATTACATACGAGGTGTTAGGTTGCCTTAGGTTAGGATATATAATGTTACAGACGTATATAATGTTCCCACGGAGAAGTAGGCGCCGACACGCAAGGAATGTTGTAAAATATTATGTCCGATAAGTAAGTTTGCTTTAGGTTAGGACATATAACGTCATCATTATTATGTATTACATCCGAGTTATTTGGTTGCCTTAGGTTAGGGCATATAACGTTATAGACGTACATAATGTTTCCACCGAGAAGTAGGTGCCCACACGCCACGAATGTTGTAAAATATTGCTTCCGAGATGTTATGTTGCCTTCGGTTAGGACATATAACGTTATAGAAGTATATAATGTTCCCACCGAGAAGTAGGCGCCGACACGCCACGAGTGTTGTAAAATATTACATCCGAGATGTTAGGTTGCCCTAGGGTAGGACATATAACGTTATAGAAGTACATAATGTTCCCACCGAGAAGTAGGGGCCGATACGCCACGAATGTTGTAAAATATTACATACGAGTTGTTAGGTTGCCTTAGGTTAGGACACATAACGTTATAGACGTACATAATGTTCCCACCGAGAAGTAGAGGCCGACACGCCACGAATGTTGTTAAATATTGCGTCCGAGATGTTAGGTGGCCTTAGGTTAGAACATATAATGTTATAGCCGTACATAATGTTCCCACCGAGAAGTAGGCGCCGACACGCAAGGAATGTTGTAAAATATTACATCCGAGATGTTAGGTTGCCTTATGGTAGGATATATAAAGTTCTAGACGTATATAATATACTCACGGAGGAGTTTGCGCCGGCACGCAAGGAATGTTGTAAAATATTACATCCGAGATGTTAGGTTGCCTTAGGTTAGGACATATTACGTTATAGCTGCACATAATGTTCCCACCGAGAAGAAGTGGCCGACACGGGACGAATGTTGTTAAATATTACATCCGAGGTGTTAGGTTGCCTTAGGTTAGGACATATAACCTTATAACCGTACATAATGTTCCCACCGAGAAGTAGGGGCCGACACGCAAGGAATGTTGTAAAATATCACGTCCGAGATGTTATGTTGCCTCCGGTTAGGACATATAACGTTATAGACGTATATAATGTTACCACCGAAAAGTAGGTGCCGACACGCAATGAATGCTGTAAAATATTACATCCGAGATGTTAGGTCGCCTTAGGATAGGATATATAACGTTATAGAAGTACATAATGTTCCCACCGAGAAGTACGGGCCGACACGCCACGAATGTTGTACAATATTACATACGAGGTGTTAGGTTGCCTTAGGTTAGGACATATTACGTTATAGCTGCACATAATGTTCCCACCGAGAAGTAGAGGCCGACACGCAAGGAATGTTGTAAAATATTACATCCGAGATGTTAGGTTGCCTTAGGTTAGGATATATAAAGTTATAGACGTATATAATATTCCCACGGAGCAGTATGCGTCGACACGCAAGGAATTTTGTAAAATATTAGATCCGAGACGTTAGGTTGCCTTAGGTTAGGACATATTACGTTATAGCTGCACATAATGTTCCCACCGAGAAGTAGTTGCCGACACGCCACGAATGTTGTTAAATATTACATCCGTGGTGTTAGGTTGCCTTAGGTTAGGACATATAACGGTATAGTCGTACATAATGTTCCCACCGAGAAGTAGGGGCCGACACGCAATGAATGTTGTAAAATATTACATACGAGATGTTAGGTTGCCCTAGGATGGGACATATAACGTTATAGACGTATATAATGTTACCACCGAAAAGTAGGTGCCGACACGCAATGAATGCTGTAAAATATTACATCCGAGATGTTAGGTTGCCTTAGGATAGGATATATAACGTTATAGAAGTACATACTGTTCCCACCGAGCAGTATGCGCCGACACGCAAGGAATGTTGTAAAATATTACATCCGAGATGTTAGGTTGCCTTAGGTTAGGACGTATTACGTTATAGCTGCACATAATGTTCCCACCGAGAAGAAGTGGCCGACACGCCACGAATGTTGTTAAATATTACATCCGAGGTGTTAGGTTGCCTTAGGTTAGGACATATAACGTTATAACCGTACATAATGTTCCCACCGAGAAGTAGGGGCCGACACGCAAGGAATGTTGTGAAATATTACATCCGAGATGTTAGGTTGCCCTAGGATAGGACATATCACGTTATAGAAGTATATAAGGTTACCACCGAGAAGTAGAGGCCGACACGCCACGAATGTTGTGAAATATTACATTCGAGATGTTAGGTTGCCTTAGGTTAGGACATATAACGTTATAGCCGTACATAATGTTCCCACCAACAAGTAGGGGCCGACACGCCACGAATGTTGTAAAATATTACATACGAGATGTTAGGTTGCCCTAGGATAGGACATATAACGTTATAGACGTATATAATTTTACCACCGAAAAGTAGGTGCCGACACGCAAGGAATGCTGTAAAATATTACATCCGAGATGTTAGGTTGCCTTAGGATAGGATATATAACGTTATAGAAGTACATAATGTTCCCACCGAGAAGTAGGGGCCGACACGCCACGAATGTTGTAAAATATTACATACGAGGAGTTAGGTTGCCTTAGGTTAGGACACATAACGTTATAGACGTACATAATGTTCCCACCGAGAAGTAGAGGCCGACACGCCACGAATGTTGTGAAATACTACACTGGAGTTGTTAGGTTGCCTTAGGTTAGGATGTATAACGGTATAGTCGTACATAATGTTCCCACCAAGAAGTAGGGGCCGACACGCAAGGAATGTTGTAAAATATTACATCCGAGATGTTAGATTGCCTTAGGTTAGGACATATAACTTTATAGACGTACATAATGTTCCCAACGAGGAGTAGGGGTCGACACGTAACGAATGTTGTTAAATATTGTGTCCGAGATATCAGGTTGCATTAGGTTAGGACATATAACGTTATATACGTACATAATGTTCCCACCGAGAAGTAGGTGCCGACACGCAAGGAATGCTGTAAAATGTTACATCCGAGGTGTTAGGTTGTCTTCGGTTAGGACATAGAACGTTATATCCGTACATAATGTTCCCACCGAGAGGTAGGGGCCGACACGCCACAAATGTTGTAAAATATTCCATCCGAGATGTTAGGTTGCCTTAGGTTAGGACACATAACGTTATAGACGTACATAATGTTCCCACCGAGAAGTAGAGGCCGACACGCAAGGAATGCTGTAAAATATTACATCCGAGATGTTAGGTTGCCTTAGGATAGGATATATAACGTTATAGAAGTACATAATGTTCCCACCGAGAAGTAGGGGCGGACACGAATGGAATGTTGTTAAATATGACATCCGAGGTGTTAGGTTGCCTTAGGTTAGGACATATAACGTTATAGCCGTACATAATGTTCCCACCGAGAAGTAGGGGCCGACACGCAAGGAATGTTGTAAAATATTACATCCGAGATGTTAGATTGCCTTAGGTTAGGACATATAACGTTATAGACGTACATAATGTTCCCACCGAGGAGTAGGGGTCGACACGTAACGAATGTTGTTAAATATTGTGTCCGAGATATCAGGTTGCATTAGGTTAGGACATGTAACGTTGTATACGTACATAATGTTCCCACCGAGAAGTAGGTGCCGACACGAATGGAATGTTGTAATATATTGCGTCCGAGATGTTAGGTGGCCTTAGGTTAGAACATATAATGTTATAGCCGTACATAATGTTCCCACCGAGAAGTAGGCGCCGACACGAATGGAATGTTGTAATATATTGCGTCCGAGATGTTAGGTGGCCTTATGTTAGAACATATAATGTTATAGCCGTACATAATGTTCCCACCGAGAAGTAGGCGCCGACAAGCAAGGAATGTTGTAAAATATTACATCCGATATGTTAGGTTGCCTTATGTTAGGATATATAAAGTTCTAGACGTATATACTATTCTCACGGAGCAGTATGCGCCGACACGCAAGGAATGTTGTAAAATATTACATCCGAGATGTTAGGTTTCCCTAGGATAGGACATATAACGTTATAGACGTATATAATGTTACCACCGAAAAGTAGGTGCCAACACTCAAGGAATGCTGTAAAATATTACATCCGAGATGTTAGGTTTGCTTAGGTTAGTACATATAACGTTATATACGTACATAATGTTCCCACCAAGAAGTAGGGGCCGACACGCAAGGAATGTTGTGAAATATTACATCCGGGATGTTAGGTTGCCTTAGGTTAGGATATATAACGTTATAGACGTACATAATGTTCCCACCGAGAAGTAGGGGCCGACACGCAAGGAATCTTGTAAAATATTACATCCGGGATGTTAGGTTGCCTTAGGTTAGGATATATAACGTTACAGACGTACATAATGTTCCCACCGAGAAGTAGGGGCCGGCACGCAAGGAATGTTGTAAAATATTACATCCGAAATGTTAGGTTGCCCTAGGATAGGACATATAACGTTATAGACGTATATAATGTTACCACCGAAAAGTTGGTGCCGACACGCAAGGAATGCTGTAAAATATTACATGCGAGATGTTCGGTTGTCTTCGGTTAGGACATAGAACGTTATATCCGTACATAATGTTCCCACCGAGGAGTAGGCGCCGAAACGCAAGGAATGTTGTAAAATATTACATCCGAGACGTTAGGTTGCCTTAGGCTAGGACATATTATGTTATAGCCGTATATAATGTTACCACCAAGAAGTAGGGGCAGACACGCAAGGAATGTTGTAAAATATTACATCCGAGATGTTAGGTTGCCTTACGTTAGGGTATATAACGTTATAGACGTGCATAATGTTCCCACCGAGAAGTAGAGGCCTACACGCCACGAATGTTGTAAAATATTACATACGAGGTGTTAGGTGCCTTAGGTTAGGGCACATAACGTTATAGACGTACATAATGTTCCCACCGTGAAGTAGAGGCCTACGTGCCACGAATGTTGTAAAATATTACATACGAGGTGTTTGGTTGCCTTAGGTTAGGACACATAACGTTATAGACGTACATAATGTTCCCACCGAGAACTAGAAGCCGACACGCCACGAATGTTGTGAAATACTACATTCGAGTTGTTAGGTTGCCTTGGGTTAGGATGTATAACGGTATAGTCGTACATAATGTTCCCACCAAGAAGTAGGGGCCGACACGCCAGGAATGTTGTAAGATATTACATACGAGGTGTTAGGTTGCCTTAGGTTAGGACATATAACGTTATATACGTACATAGTGTTCCCACCGAGAAGTAGGTGCCAACACGAATGGAATGTTGTAAAATATTGCGTCCGAGATGTTAGGTGGCCTTACGTTAGGACATATAATGTTATAGCCGTATATAATGTTCCCACCGAGGAGTAGGCGCCGAAACGCAAGGAATGTTGTAAAATATTACATCCGAGACGTTAGGTTGCCTTAGGCTAGGACATATTATGTTATAGCCGTATCTAATGTTACCACCAAGCTGTAGGGGCCGACACGCAAGGAATGTTGTAAAATATTACATCCGAGATGTTAGGTTGCCTTACGTTAGGGTATATAACGTTATAGACGTGCATAATGTTCCCACCGAGAAGTAGAGGCCTACACGCCACGAATGTTGTAAAATATTACATACGAGGTGTTAGGTTGCCCTAGGATAGGACATATAACGTTATAGACGTGCATAATGTTCCCACCGAGAAGTAGAGGCCTACACGCCACGAATGTTGTAAAATATCACGTCCGAGATGTTATGTTGCCTTCGGTTAGGACATACAACGTTATAGAAGTGTATAATGTTCCCACGGATAAGTAGGCGACGACACGCAAGTAATGTAGTAAAATATTACATCCGAGATGTTAGGTTGCCTTAGGTTAGTATATATAAGGTTATAGACGTATATAATATTCCCACGGAGCAGTATGCGCCGACACGCAAGGAATGTTGTGAAATATTACATCCGAGATATTAGGTTTGCTTAGGTTAGGACATATAACGTTATATACGTACATAATGTTCCCACCAGAAAGTAGGGGCCGACACGCAAGGAATGTTGTAAAATATTACATACGAGGAGTTAGGTTGCCTTAGGTTAGGACACATAACGTTATAGACGTACATAATGTTCCCACCGAGAAGTAGAGGCCGACACGCCACGAATGTTGTGAAATACTACATTGGAGTTGTTAGGTTGCCTTAGGTTAGAATGTATAACGGTATAGTCGTACATAATGTTCCCACCAAGAAGTAGGGGCCGACACGCAAGGAATGTTGTAAAATATTACATCCGAGATGTTAGATTGCCTTAGGTTAGGACATATAACGTTATAGACGTACATAATGTTCCCACCGAGGAGTAGGGGTCGACACGTAACGAATGTTGTTAAATATTGTGTCCGAGATATCAGGTTGCATTAGGTTAGGACATGTAACGTTGTATACGTACATAATGTTCCCACCGAGAAGTAGGGGACGACACGCCACAAAAGTTGTAAAATATTACATCCGAGATGTTAGCTTGCCTTAGGTTAGGACGTATAACGTTATAGTCGTACATAATGTTCCCACCAAGAAGTAGGGGCCGACACGCCAGGAATGTTGTAAGATATTACATACGAGGTGTTAGGTTGCCTTAGGTTAGGACATATAACGTTATATACGTACATAATGTTCCCACCGCGAAGTAGGTGCCGACGCGAATGGAATGTTGTAAAATATTACATCCGAGATGTTAGGTTGCCTTAGGTTAGGACATATTACGTTATAGCTGCACATAATGTTCCCACCGAGAAGAAGTGGCCGACACGCCACGAATGTTTTTAAATATTACATCCGAGGTGTTAGGTTTCCTTAGGTTAGGACATATAACGTTATATCCGTACATAATGTTCCCACCGAGAAGTAGGCGCCGACACGCCACGAATGTTGTAAAATATTACATCCGAGATGTTAGGTTGCCCTAGGATAGGACATATAACGTTATAGACGTACATAATGTTCCCACCGAGAAGTAGGTGCCGACACGCAAGGAATGTTGTAAAATATCACGTCCGAGATGTTAAATTGCCTTAGGTTAGGACATATAACGTTATAGACGTACACAATGTTCCCACCGAGGATTAGGGGTCGACACGTAACCAATGTTCTTAAATATTGTGTCCGAGATATCAGGTTGCATTAGGTTAGGACATATAACGTTATATACGTACATAATGTTCCCACCGAGAAGTAGAGGCCGACACGCAAGGAATGTTGTAAAATATTACATCCGAGATGTTAGATTGCCTTAGGTTAGGATATATAAAGTTATAGACGTATATAATATTCCCACGGAGCAGTATGCGTCGACACGCAAGGAATGTTGTAAAATATTACATCCGAGATGTTAGGTGGCCTTAGGTTAGGACATATAATGTTATAGCCGTATATAATGTTCCCACCGAGGAGTAGGCGCCGACACGCAAGGAATGTTGTAAAATATTACATCCGAGATGTCAGGTTGCCTTATGTTAGGATATATAAAGTTCTAGACGTATATAATATTCTCACGGAGCAGTATGCGCCGAAACGCAAGGATTGTTGTAAAATATTACATCCGAGATGTTAGGTTGCCTTACGTTAGGACATATTACGTTATAGCTGCACATAATGTTCCCACCGTGGAGTAGGGGTCGACACGTAACGAATGTTATTAAATATGGTGTCCGAGATGTTAGCTTGCCTTAGGTTAGGACGTATTACGTTATAGTCGTACATAATGTTCCCACCAAGAAGTAGGGGCCAACACGCCACGAATGTTGTAAAATATTACATACGAGGTGTTATGTTGCTTTAGGTTAGGATATATAACGTTATATACGTACATAATGTTCCCACCGAGAAGTAGGTGCCGACACGAATGGAATGTTTTAAAATATTGCGTCCGAAATGTTAGGTTGCCTTAGGTTAGTACATATAATGTTATAGCCGTACATAATGTTCCCACCGAGAAGTAGGCGCCGACACGCAAGGAATGTTATAAAATACTACATCCGAGATGTTAGGTTGCCCTAGGATAGGACATATAACGTTATAGACGTATATAATGTTACCACCGAAAAGTAGGTGCCGACACGCAAGGAATTTTGTAAAATATTACTACCGAGATGTTAGATTGCCTTAGGTTAGGACATATTACGTTATAGCTGCTCATAATGTTCCCTCCGAAAAGTAGGTGCCGACACGCAAGGAATGCTGTAAAATATTACATACGAGGTGTTAGGTTGCCTTAGGTTAGGACATATAACGTTATAGACGTACACAATGTTCCCACCGAGAAGTAGAGGCCTACACGCCACGAATGTTGTAAAATATTACATACGAGGTGTTAGGTTGCCTTAGGTTAGGACACACAACGTTATAGACGTACATAATGTTCCAACCGAGAAGTGGAGGCCGACACGCCACGAATGTTGTGAAATATTACATTCGAGATGTTAGGTTTGCTTAGGTTAGTACATGTAACGTTATATACGTATATAATGTGCCCACCAAGAAGTAGGGGCCGACACGCAAGGAATGTTATAAAATACTACATCCGAGATGTTAGGTTGCCCTAGGATAGGACATATAACGTTATAGACGTATATAATGTTACCACCGAAAAGTAGGTGCCGACACGCAAGGAATGCTGTAAAATATTACATCCGAGATGTTAGGTTGCCTTAGGATAAGATATATAACGTTATAGAAGTACATAATGTTCCCACCGAGAAGTAGGGGCCGACACGCCACGAATATTGTTATATATTACATACGAGGTGTTGGGTTGCCTTAGGTTAGGACATATAACGTTATAGACGTACATAATGTTCCCACCGAGGAGTAGTGGACGACACGTAACGAATGTTGTTAAATATTGTGTCCGAGATATCAGGTTGCAATAGGTTGGGACATATAATGTTATATACGTACATAATGTTCCCACCGAGAAGTAGGTGCCGACACGAATGGAATGTTGTAAAATATTGCGTCCGAGATGTTAGGTGGCCTTAAGTTAGGACATATAATGTTATAGCCGTACATAACGTTCCCACCGAGAAGTGGAGGCCGACACGCCATGAATGTTGTGAAATATTACATTCGAGATGTTAGGTTTGCTTAGGTTAGTACATGTAACGTTATATACGTACATAATGTGCCCACCAAGAAGTAGGAGCCGACACGCAAGGAATGTTATAAAATACTACATCCGAGATGTTAGGTTGCCCTAGGATAGGACATATAACGTTATAGACGTATATAATGTTACCACCGAAAAGTAGGTGCCGACACGCAAGGAATGCTGTAAAATATTACATCCGAGATGTTAGGTTGCCTTAGGATAAGATATATAACGTTATAGAAGTACATAATGTTCCCACCGAGAAGTAGGGGCCGACACGCAAGGAAAGTTGTAAAATATTACATCCGAGATCTTAGGTTGCCTTAGGTTAGGATATATAACATTATAGACGTACATAATATTCCCACCGAGGAGTAGGGGTCGACACGTATCTAATGTTGTTAAATATTGTGTCCGAGATACCAGGTTGCATTAGGTTAGGACATATAACGTTATAGACGTACATAATGTTCCCACCGAGGAGTAGGGGTCGACACGCAAGGAATGTTATAAAATATTACATCCGAGATGTTAGGTTGCCCTAGGATAGGACATATAACGTTATAGACGTATATAATGTTACCACCGAAAAGTAGGTGCCGACACACAAGGAATGCTGTAAAATATTACATCCGAGATGTTAGGTTGCCTTAGGATAGGATATATAACGTTATAGACGTACATAATGTTCCCACCGAGAAGCAGGGGCCGACACGCAAGGAATGTTGTAAAATATTACATCCGAGATGTTAGATTGCCTTTGGTTAGTACATATAACGTTATAGACGTACATAATGTTCCCACCGAGGAGTAGGGGTCGACACGTAACGAAGGTTGTTAAATATTGTGTCCGAGATATCAGGTTGCATTAGGTTAGGACATGTAACGTTGTATACGTACATAATGTTCCCACCGAGAAGTAGGTGCCGAAACGAATGGAATGTTGTAATATATTGCGTCCGAGATGTTAGGTGGCCTTAGGTTAGAACATATAATGTTATAGCCGTACATAATGTTCCCACCGAGAAGTAGGCGCCGACAAGCAAGGAATGTTGTAAAATATTACATCCGATATGTTAGGTTGCCTTATGTTAGGATATATAAAGTTCTAGACGTATATACTATTCTCACGGAGCAGTATGCGCCGACACGCAAGGAATGTTGTAAAATATTACATCCGAGATGTTAGGTTTCCCTAGGATAGGGCATATAACGTTATAGACGTATATAATGTTACCACCGAAAAGTAGGTGCCGACACGCAAGGAATGCTGTAAAATATTACATCCGAGATGTTAGGTTTGCTTAGGTTAGGACACATAACGTTATAGACGTACATAATGTTCCCACCGAGAAGCAGAGGCCGACACGCCACGAATGTTGTTAAATATTGCGTCCGAGATGTTAGGTGGCCTTAGGTTAGGACATATAATGTTATAGCCGTACATAATGTTCCCACCGAGAAGTAGGGGCCGACACGCAAGGAATCTTGTAAAATATTACATCCGAGACGTTAGGTTGCCTTAGCATAGGACATATAACTTTATAGACGTACATAATGTTACCACCGAAAAGTAGGTGCCGACACGGAAAGAATACTGTAAAATATTACATCCGAGATGTTAGGTTGTCTTAGGATAGGATATATAACGTTATAGAAGTACATAATGTTCCCACCGAGAAGTAGGGGCCGACTCGCCACGAATGTTGTAAAATATTACATACGAGGTGTTAGGTTGCCTTAGGTTAGGACACATAACGTTATAGACGTACATAATGTTCCCACCGAGAAGTAGAGGCCGACACGCCACGAATGTTGTGAAATATTACATTCGAGATGTTAGGTTGCCTTAGGTTAGGACGTATAACGTTATATACGTACATAATGTTCCCACCAAGAAGTAGGGGCCGACACGCGAGGAATGTTGTAAAATATTACTACCGAGATGTTAGATTGCCTTAGGTTAGGACATATAACGTTATAGACGTACATAATGTTCCCACCGAGGAGTAGGGGTCGTCACGCAGGGAATGTTATAAAATATTACATCCGAGATGTTAGGTTGCCCTAGGATAGGACATATTACGTTATAGCTGCACATAATGTTCCCACCGAGAAGTAGAGGCCTACACGCCACGAATGTTGTGAAATATTACATTCGAGATGTTAGGTTTGCTTAGGTTAGTACATATAACGTTATATACGTACATAATGTGCCCACCAAGAAGTAGGGGCCGACACGCAAGGAATGTTATAAAATACTACATCCGAGATGTTAGGTTGCCCTAGGATAGGACATATAACGTTATAGACGTATATAATGTTACCACCGAAAAGTAGGTGCCGACACGCAAGGAATTTTGTAAAATATTACTACCGAGATGTTAGATTGCCTTAGGTTAGGACATATTACGTTATAGCTGCTCATAATGTTCCCACCGAAAAGTAGGTGCCGACACGCAAGGAATGCTGTAAAATATTACATACGAGGTGTTAGGTTGCCTTAGGTTAGGACATATAACGTTATAGACGTACACAATGTTCCCACCGAGAAGTAGAGGCCTACACGCCACGAATGTTGTAAAATATTACATACGAGGTGTTAGGTTGCCTTAGGTTAGGACACACAACGTTATAGACGTACATAATGTTCCAACCGAGAAGTGGAGGCCGACACGCCACGAATGTTGTGAAATATTACATTCGAGATGTTAGGTTTGCTTAGGTTAGTACATGTAACGTTATATACGTATATAATGTGCCCACCAAGAAGTAGGGGCCGACACGCAAGGAATGTTATAAAATACTACATCCGAGATGTTAGGTTGCCCTAGGATAGGACATATAACGTTATAGACGTATATAATGTTACCACCGAAAAGTAGGTGCCGACACGCAAGGAATGCTGTAAAATATTACATCCGAGATGTTAGGTTGCCTTAGGATAAGATATATAACGTTATAGAAGTACATAATGTTCCCACCGAGAAGTAGGGGCCGACACGCCACGAATATTGTTATATATTACATACGAGGTGTTGGGTTGCCTTAGGTTAGGACATATAACGTTATAGACGTACATAATGTTCCCACCGAGGAGTAGTGGACGACACGTAACGAATGTTGTTAAATATTGTGTCCGATATATCAGGTTGCAATAGGTTAGGACATATAATGTTATATACGTACATAATGTTCCCACCGAGAAGTAGGTGCCGACACGAATGGAATGTTGTAAAATATTGCGTCCGAGATGTTAGGTGGCCTTAAGTTAGGACATATAATGTTATAGCCGTACATAACGTTCCCACCGAGAAGTAGGCGCCGACACGCCACGAATGTTGTAAAATATTACATCCGAGATGTTAGGTTGCCCAAGGATAGGACACATAACGTTATAGACGTACATAATGTTCCCACCGAAAAGTAGGTGCCGACACGCAAGGAATTTTGTAAAATATTACTACCGAGATGTTAGATTGCCTTAGGTTAGGACATATAATGTTATAGACGTACATAATGTTCCCACCCAGGAGTAGGGGTCGACACGTAACGAATGTTGTTTAATATTGTGTCCGAGATATCAGGTTGCATTAGGTTAGGACATATAACGTTATATACGTACATAATGTTCCCACCGAGAAGTAGGTGCCGACACGAATGGAATGTTTTAAAATATTGCGTCCGAAATGTTAGGTTGCCTTAGGTTAGGACACTCAACGTTATAGACGTACATAATGTTCCCACCGAGAAGTGGAGGCCGACACGCCATGAATGTTGTGAAATATTACATTCGAGATGTTAGGTTTGCTTAGGTTAGTACATGTAACGTTATATACGTACATAATGTGCCCACCAAGAAGTAGGAGCCGACACGCAAGGAATGTTATAAAATACTACATCCGAGATGTTAGGTTGCCCCAGGATAGGACATATAACGTTATAGACGTATATAATGTTACCACCGAAAAGTAGGTGCCGACACGCAAGGAATGCTGTAAAATATTACATCCGAGATGTTAGGTTGCCTTAGGATAAGATATATAACGTTATAGAAGTACATAATGTTCCCACCGAGAAGTAGGGGCCGACACGCAAGGAAAGTTGTAAAATATTACATCCGAGATCTTAGGTTGCCTTAGGTTAGGATATATAACATTATAGACGTACATAATATTCCCACCGAGGAGTAGGGGTCGACACGTATCTAATGTTGTTAAATATTGTGTCCGAGATACCAGGTTGCATTAGGTTAGGACATATAACGTTATAGACGTACATAATGTTCCCACCGAGGAGTAGGGGTCGACACGCAAGGAATGTTATAAAATATTACATCCGAGATGTTAGGTTGCCCTAGGATAGGACATATAACGTTATAGACGTATATAATGTTACCACCGAAAAGTAGGTGCCGACACACAAGGAATGCTGTAAAATATTACATCCGAGATGTTAGGTTGCCTTAGGATAGGATATATAACGTTATAGACGTACATAATGTTCCCACCGAGAAGCAGGGGCCGACACGCAAGGAATGTTGTAAAATATTACATCCGAGATGTTAGATTGCCTTTGGTTAGTACATATAACGTTATAGACGTACATAATGTTCCCACCGAGGAGTAGGGGTCGACACGTAACGAATGTTGTTAAATATTGTGTCCGAGATATCAGGTTGCATTAGGTTAGGACATGTAACGTTGTATACGTACATAATGTTCCCACCGAGAAGTAGGTGCCGAAACGAATGGAATGTTGTAATATATTGCGTCCGAGATGTTAGGTGGCCTTAGGTTAGAACATATAATGTTATAGCCGTACATAATGTTCCCACCGAGAAGTAGGCGCCGACAAGCAAGGAATGTTGTAAAATATTACATCCGATATGTTAGGTTGCCTTATGTTAGGATATATAAAGTTCTAGACGTATATACTATTCTCACGGAGCAGTATGCGCCGACACGCAAGGAATGTTGTAAAATATTACATCCGAGATGTTAGGTTTCCCTAGGATAGGGCATATAACGTTATAGACGTATATAATGTTACCACCGAAAAGTAGGTGCCGACACGCAAGGAATGCTGTAAAATATTACATCCGAGATGTTAGGTTTGCTTAGGTTAGGACACATAACGTTATAGACGTACATAATGTTCCCACCGAGAAGCAGAGGCCGACACGCCACGAATGTTGTTAAATATTGCGTCCGAGATGTTAGGTGGCCTTAGGTTAGGACATATAATGTTATAGCCGTACATAATGTTCCCACCGAGAAGTAGGGGCCGACACGCAAGGAATCTTGTAAAATATTACATCCGAGATGTTAGGTTGCCTTAGCATAGGACATATAACTTTATAGACGTACATAATGTTACCACCGAAAAGTAGGTGCCGACACGGAAAGAATACTGTAAAATATTACATCCGAGATGTTAGGTTGTCTTAGGATAGGATATATAACGTTATAGAAGTACATAATGTTCCCACCGAGAAGTAGGGGCCGACTCGCCACGAATGTTGTAAAATATTACATACGAGGTGTTAGGTTGCCTTAGGTTAGGACACATAACGTTATAGACGTACATAATGTTCCCACCGAGAAGTAGAGGCCGACACGCCACGAATGTTGTGAAATATTACATTCGAGATGTTAGGTTGCCTTAGGTTAGGACGTATAACGTTATATACGTACATAATGTTCCCACCAAGAAGTAGGGGCCGACACGCGAGGAATGTTGTAAAATATTACATCCGGGATGTTAGGTTGCCTTAGGTTACGATATATAACGTTATAGACGTACATAATGTTCGCACCGAGAAGTAGGGGCCGACACGCAAGGAATGTTGTAAAATATTACATCCGAAATGTTAGGTTGCCCTAGGATAGGACATATAACGTTATAGACGTATATAATGTTACCACCGAAAAGTAGGTGCCGACACGCAAGGAATTCTGTAAAATATTACATCCGAGGTGTTAGGTTGTCTTCGGTTAGGACATAGAACGTTATATCCGTACATAATGTTCCCACCGAGAAGTAGGGGCCGACACGCCACAAATGTTGTAAAATATTCCATCCGAGATGTTAGGTTGCCTTAGGTTAGGACGTATAACGTTATAGAAGTACATAATGTTCCCACCGAGAAGCAGGGGCCGACACGCCACGAATGTTGTAAAATATTACATACGAGGAGTTAGGTTGCCTTAGGTTAGGACACATAACGTTATAGACGTACATAATGTTCCCAGCGAGAAGTAGAGGCCGACACGCCACGAATGTTGTGAAATACTACATTCGAGTTGTTAGGTTGCCTTAGGTTAGGATGTATAACGGTATAGTCGTACATAATGTTCCCACCAAGAAGTAGGGGCCGACACGCAAGGAATGTTGTAAAATATTACATCCGAGATGTTAGATTGCCTTAGGTTAGGACATATAACGTTATAGACGTACATAATGTTCCCACCGAGGAGTAGGGGTCGACACGTAACGAATGTTGTTAAATATTGTGTCCGAGATATCAGGTTGCATTAGGTTAGGACATGTAACGTTGTATACGTACATAATGTTCCCACCTAGAAGTAGGTGCCGACACGAATGGAATGTTGTAATATATTGCGTCCGAGATGTTAGGTGGCCTTAGGTTAGAACATATAATGTTATAGCCGTACATAATGTTCCCACCGAGAAGTAGGCGCCGACAAGCAAGGAATGTTGTAAAATATTACATCCGATTTGTTAGGTTGCCTTATGTTAGGATATATAAAGTTCTAGACGTATATACTATTCCCACGGAGCAGTATGCGCCGACACGCAAGGAATGTTGTAAAACATTACATCCGAGATGTTAGGTTTCCCTAGGATAGGACATATAACGTTATAGACGTATATAATGTTACCACCGAAAAGTAGGTGCCGACACTCAAGGAATGCTGTAAAATATTACATCCGAGATGTTAGGTTTGCTTAGGTTAGGACACATAACGTTATAGACGTACATAATGTTCCCACCGAGAAGCAGAGGCCGACACGCCACTAATGTTGTTAAATATTGCGTCCGAGATGTTAGGTGGCCTTAGGTTAGGACATATAATGTTATAGCCGTACATAATGTTCGCACCGAGAAGTAGGGGCCGACACGCAAGGAATGTTGTAAAATATTACATCCGAAATGTTAGGTTGCCCTAGGATAGGACATATAACGTTATAGACGTATATAATGTTACCACCGAAAAGTAGATGCCGACACGCAAGGAATTCTGTAAAATATTACATCCGAGGTGTTAGGTTGTCTTCGGTTAGGACATAGAACGTTATATCCGTACATAATGTTCCCACCGAGAAGTAGGGGCCGACACGCCACAAATGTTGTAAAATATTCCATCCGAGATGTTAGGTTGCCTTAGGTTAGGACGTATAACGTTATAGAAGTACATAATGTTCCCACCGAGAAGCAGGGGCCGACACGCCACGAATGTTGTAAAATATTACATACGAGGAGTTAGGTTGCCTTAGGTTAGGACACATAACGTTATAGACGTACATAATGTTCCCACCGAGAAGTAGAGGCCGACACGCCACGAATGTTGTGAAATACTACATTCGAGTTGTTAGGTTGCCTTAGGTTAGGATGTATAACGGTATAGTCGTACATAATGTTCCCACCAAGAAGTAGGGGCCGACACGCAAGGAATGTTGTAAAATATTACATCCGAGATGTTAGATTGCCTTAGGTTAGGACATATAACGTTATAGACGTACATAATGTTCCCACCGAGGAGTAGGGGTCGACACGTAACGAATGTTGTTAAATATTGTGTCCGAGATATCAGGTTGCATTAGGTTAGGACATGTAACGTTGTATACGTACATAATGTTCCCACCGAGAAGTAGGTGCCGACACGAATGGAATGTTGTAATATATTGCGTCCGAGATGTTAGGTGGCCTTAGGTTAGAACATATAATGTTATAGCCGTACATAATGATCCCACCGAGAAGTAGGCGCCGACAAGCAAGGAATGTTGTAAAATATTACATCCGATATGTTAGGTTGCCTTATGTTAGGATATATAAAGTTCTAGACGTATATACTATTCTCACGGAGCAGTATGCGCCGACACGAAAGGAATGTTGTAAAATATTACATCCGAGATGTTAGGTTTCCCTAGGATAGGACATATAACGTTATAGACGTATATAATGTTACCACCGAAAAGTAGGTGCCGACTCTCAAGGAATGCTGTAAAATATTACATCCGAGATGTTATGTTGCACTAGGATAGGACATATAACGTTATAGAAGTACATAATGTTCCCACCGAGAAGTAGGGGCCGACACGCCACGAATGTTGTAAAATATTACATACGAGGTGTTAGGTTGCCTTAGGTTAGGATATATAACGTTATAGACGTATATAATGTTCCCACCGAGAAGTACGCGCCGACACGCAAGGAATGTTGTAAAATATTACGTCCGATAAGTTAGGTTGCCTTAGGTTAGGACATATAACGTCATAATTATTATGTATTACATCCGAGTTGTTAGGTTGCCTTAGGTTAGGGCATATAACGTTATAGACGTACATAATTTTCGCACCGAGAAGTAGATGCCGACACGCCACGAATGTTGTAAAATATTGCGTCCGAGATGTTAGGTTGCCTTAGGTTAGGACATATTACGTTATAGCTGCACATAATGTTCCCACTGAGAAGAAGTGGCCGACACGCCACGAATATTGTTAAATATTACATCCGAGGTGTTAGGTTGCCTTAGGTTAGGACATATAACGTTATAGACGTACATAATGTTCCGACCGAGGAGTAGGGGTCGACACGTAACGAATGTTATTAAATATGGTGTCCGAGATGTTAGCTTGCCTTAGGTTAGGACGTTTAACGTTATAGTCGTACATAATGTTCCCACCAAGAAGTAGGGGCCGACACGCCACGAATGTTATAAAATATTACATACGAGGTGTTAGGTTGCCTTAGGTTAGGATATATAACGTTATAGACGTATATAATGTTCCCACCGAGAAGTAGGCGCCGACACGCAAGGAATGTTGTAAAATATTACGTCCGATAAGTTAGGTGGCCTTAGGTTAGGACATATAACGTCATAATTATTATGTATTACATCCGAGTTGTTAGGTTGCCTTAGGTTAGGGCATATAACGTTATAGACGTACATAATTTTCGCACCGAGAAGTAGGTGCCGACACGCCACGAATGTTGTAAAATATTGCGTCCGAGATGTTAGGTTGCCTTAGGTTAGGACATATTACGTTATAGCTGCACATAATGTTCCCACCGAGAAGAAGTGGCCGACACGCCACGAATGTTGTTAAATATTACATCCGAGGTGTTAGGTTGCCTTAGGTTAGGACATATAACGTTATATCCGTACATAATGTTCCCACCGAGAAGTAGGCGCCGGCACGCCACGAATGTTGTAAAATATTGCGTCCGAAATGTTAGGTTGCCTTAGGTTAGGACATATAATGTTATAGCCGTACATAATTTTCGCACCGAGAAGTAGATGCCGACACGCCACGAATGTTGTAAAATATTGCGTCCGAGATGTTAGGTTGCCTTAGGTTAGGACATATTACGTTATAGCTGCACATAATGTTCCCACCGAGAAGAAGTGGCCGACACGCCACGAATATTGTTAAATATTACATCCGAGGTGTTAGGTTGCCTTAGGTTAGGACATATAACGTTATAGACGTACATAATGTTCCGACCGAGGAGTAGGGGTCGACACGTAACGAATGTTATTAAATATGGTGTCCGAGATGTTAGCTTGCCTTAGGTTAGGACGTATAACGTTATAGTCGTACATAATGTTCCCACCAAGAAGTAGGGGCCGACACGCCACGAATGTTGTAAAATATTACATACGAGGTGTTAGGTTGCCTTAGGTTAGGATATATAACGTTATAGACGTATATAATGTTCCCACCGAGAAGTAGGCGCCGACACGCAAGGAATGTTGTAAAATATTAAGTCCGATAAGTTAGGTGGCCTTAGGTTAGGACATATAACGTCATAATTATTATGTATTACATCCGAGTTGTTAGGTTGCCTTAGGTTAGGGCATATAACGTTATAGACGTACATAATTTTCGCACCGAGAAGTAGGTGCCGACACGCCACGAATGTTGTAAAATATTGCGTCCGAGATGTTAGGTTGCCTTAGGTTAGGACATATTACGTTATAGCTGCACATAATGTTCCCACCGAGAAGAAGTGGCCGACACGCCACGAATGTTGTTAAATATTACATCCGAGGTGTTAGGTTGCCTTAGGTTAGGACATATAACGTTATATCCGTACATAATGTTCCCACCGAGAAGTAGGCGCCGACACGCCACGAATGTTGTAAAATATTACATCCGAGATGTTAGGTTGCCCTAGGATAGGACATATAACGTTATAGACGTACATAATGTTCCGACCGAGAAGTAGGTGCCGACAAGCAAGGAATGTTGTAAAATATCACGTCCGAGATGTTAAATTGCCTTAGGTTAGGACATATAACGTTATAGACGTACATAATGTTCCCACCGAGGAGTAGGGGTCGACACGTAACGAATGTTGATAAATATTACATCCGAGATGTTAGGTTGCCTTAGGTTAGGACATATTACGTTATAGCTGCACATAATGTTCCCACCGAGAAGAAGTGGCCGACACGCCACGAATGTTTTTAAATATTACATCCGAGGTGTTAGGTTTCCTTAGCTTAGGACATATAACGTTATATCCGTACATAATGTTCCCACCGAGAAGTAGGCGCCGACACGCCACGAATGTTGTAAAATATTACATCCGAGATGTTAGGTTGCCCTAGGATAGGACATATAACGTTATAGACGTACATAATGTTCCCACCGAGAAGTACGTGCCGACACGCAAGGAATGTTGTAAAATATCACGTCCGAGATGTTAAATTGCCTTAGGTAAGGACATATAACGTTATAGACGTACACAATGTTCCCACCGAGGAGTAGGGGTCGACACGTAACGATTGTTCTTAAATATTGTGTCCGAGATATCAGGTTGCATTAGGTTAGGACATATAACGTTATATACGTACATAATGTTCCCACCGAGGAGTAGGGGTCGACACGTAACGAATGTTCTTAAATATTGTGTCCGAGATATCAGGTTGCATTAGGTTAGGACATATAACGTTATATACGTACATAATGTTCCCACCGAGAAGTAGAGGCCGACACGCAAGGAATGTTGTAAAATATTACATCCGAGATGTTAGATTGCCTTAGGTTAGGATATATAAAGTTATAGACGTATATAATATTCCCACGGAGCAGTATGCGCCGAAACGCAAGGATTGTTGTAAAATATTACATCCGAGATGTTAGGTTGCCTTACGTTAGGACATATTACGTTATAGCTGCACATAATGTTCCCACCGTGGAGTAGGGGTCGACACGTAACGAATGTTATTAAATATGGTGTCCGAGATGTTAGCTTGCCTTAGGTTAGCACGTATTACGTTATAGTCGTACATAATGTTCCCACCAAGAAGTAGGGGCCAACACGCCACGAATGTTGTAAAATATTACATACGAGGTGTTAGGTTGCCTTAGGTTAGGATATATAACGTTATAGACGTATATAATGTTCCCACGGAGAAGTAGGCGCCGACACGCAAGGAATGTTGTAAAATATTACGTCCGATAAGTTAGGTTGCCTTAGGTTAGGACATATAACGTCATAATTATTATGTATTACATCCGAGTTGTTAGGTTGCCTTAGGTTAGGGCATATAACGTTATAGACGTACATAATTTTCGCACCGAGAAGTAGATGCCGACACGCCACGAATGTTGTAAAATATTGCGTCCGAGATGTTAGGTTGCCTTAGGTTAGGACATATTACGTTATAGCTGCACATAATGTTCCCACCGAGAAGAAGTGCCCGACACGCCACGAATATTGTTAAATATTACATCCGAGGTGTTAGGTTGCCTTAGGTTAGGACATATAACGTTATAGACGTACATAATGTTCCGACCGAGGAGTAGGGGTCGACACGTAACGAATGTTATTAAATATGGTGTCCGAGATGTTAGCTTGCCTTAGGTTAGGACGTATAACGTTATAGTCGTACATAATGTTCCCACCAAGAAGTAGGGGCCGACACGCCACGAATGTTGTAAAATATTACATACGAGGTGTTAGGTTGCCTTAGGTTAGGATATATAACGTTATAGACGTATATAATGTTCCCACCGAGAAGTAGGCGCCGACACGCAAGGAATGTTGTAAAATATTACGTCCGATAAGTTAGGTGGCCTTAGATTAGGACATATAACGTCATAATTATTATGTATTACATCCGAGGTGTTAGGTTGCCTTAGGTTAGGGCATATAACGTTATAGACGTACATAATTTTCGCATCGAGAAGTAGGTGCCGACACGCCACGAATGTTGTAAAATATTGCGTCCGAGATGTTAGGTTGCCTTAGGTTAGGACATATTACGTTATAGCTGCACATAATGTTCCCACCGAGAAGAAGTGGCCGACACGCCACGAATGTTGTTAAATATTACATCCGAGGTGTTAGGTTGCCTTACGTTAGGACATATAACGTTATATCCGTACATAATGTTCCCACCGAGAAGTAGGCGCCGACACGCCACGAATGTTGTAAAATATTACATCCGAGATGTTAGGTTGCCCTAGGATAGGAGATATAACGTTATAGACGTACATAATGTTCCGACCGAGAAGTAGGTGCCGACAAGCAAGGAATGTTGTAAAATATCACGTCCGAGATGTTAAATTGCCTTAGGTTAGGACATATAACGTTATAGACGTACATAATGTTCCCACCGAGGAGTAGGGGTCGACACGTAACGAATGTTGATAAATATTGTGTCCGAGATGTCAGGTTGCATTAAGTTAGGACATATAACGATATATACGTACATAATGTTCCCACCGAGAAGTAGGTGCCGACACGAATGGAATGTTGTAAAATATTGCGTCCGAGATGTTAGGTGGCCTTAGGTTAGGACATATAATGTTATAGCCGTACATAATGTTCCCACCGCGAAGTAGGTGCCGACGCGAATGGAATGTTGTAAAATACTACATCCGAGATGTTAGGTTGCCTTAGGTTAGGACATATTACGTTATAGCTGCACATAATGTTCCCACCGAGAAGAAGTGGCCGACACGCCACGAATGTTTTTAAATATTACATCCGAGGTGTTAGGTTTCCTTAGGTTAGGACATATAACGTTATATCCGTACATAATGTTCCCACCGAGAAGTAGGCGCCGACACGCCACGAATGTTGTAAAATATTACATCCGAGATGTTAGGTTGCCCTAGGATAGGACATATAACGTTATAGACGTACATAATGTTCCCACCGAGAAGTAGGTGCCGACACGCAAGGAATGTTGTAAAATATTACGTCCGAGATGTTAAATTGCCTTAGGTTAGGACATATAACGTTATAGACGTACACAATGTTCCCACCGAGGAGTAGGGGTCGA
Organism: Xylocopa violacea; assembly: GCA_963969225.1. Classification (NCBI taxonomy): domain Eukaryota; kingdom Metazoa; phylum Arthropoda; class Insecta; order Hymenoptera; family Apidae; genus Xylocopa; species Xylocopa violacea. The sequence continues at coordinate 88,268 of CAXAJV010001197.1, forward strand.
CACGTAACGAATGTTCTTAAATATTGTGTCCGAGATATCAGGTTGCATTAGGTTAGGACATATAACGTTATATACGTACATAATGTTCCCACCGAGGAGTAGGGGTCGACACGTAACGAATGTTCTTAAATATTGTGTCCGAGATATCAGGTTGCATTAGGTTAGGACATATAACGTTATATACGTACATAATGTTCCCACCGAGAAGTAGAGGCCGACACGCAAGGAATGTTGTAAAATATTACATCCGAGATGTTAGATTGCCTTAGGTTAGGATATATAAAGTTATAGACGTATATAATATTCCCACGGAGCAGTATGCGTCGACACGCAAGGAATGTTGTAAAATATTACATCCGAGATGTTAGGTGGCCTTAGGTTAGGACATATAATGTTATAGCCGTATATAATGTTCCCACCGAGGAGTAGGCGCCGACACGCAAGGAATGTTGTAAAATATTACATCCGAGATGTCAGGTTGCCTTATGTTAGGATATATAAAGTTCTAGACGTATATAATATTCTCACGGAGCAGTATGCGCCGAAACGCAAGGATTGTTGTAAAATATTACATCCGAGATGTTAGGTTGCCTTACGTTAGGACATATTACGTTATAGCTGCACATAATGTTCCCACCGTGGAGTAGGGGTCGACAAGTAACGAATGTTATTAAATATGGTGTCCGAGATGTTAGCTTGCCTTAGGTTAGGACGTATTACGTTATAGTCGTACATAATGTTCCCACCAAGAAGTAGGGGCCAACACGCCACGAATGTTGTAAAATATTACATACGAGGTGTTAGGTTGCCTTAGGTTAGGATATATAACGTTATAGACGTATATAATGTTCCCACGGAGAAGTAGGCGCCGACACGCAAGGAATGTTGTAAAATATTACGTCCGATAAGTTAGGTTGCCTTAGGTTAGGACATATAACGTCATAATTATTATGTATTACATCCGAGTTGTTAGGTTGCCTTAGGTTAGGGCATATAACGTTATAGACGTACATAATTTTCGCACCGAGAAGTAGGTGCCGACACGCCACGAATGTTGTAAAATATTGCGTCCGAAATGTTAGGTTGCATTAGGTTAGGACATATTACGTTATAGCTCCACATAATGTTCCCACCGAGAAGAAGTGGCCGACACGCCACGAATGTTGTTAAATATTACATCCGAGGTGTTAGGTTGCCTTAGGTTAGGACATATAACGTTATATCCGTACATAATGTTCCCACCGAGAAGTAGGCGCCGACACGTCACGAATGTTGTAAAATATTACATCCGAGATGTTAGGTTGCCCTAGGATAGGACATATAACGTTATAGACGTACATAATGTTCCCACCGAGAAGTAGGTGCCGACACGCAAGGAATGTTGTAAAATATCACGTCCGAGATGTTAAATTGCCTTAGGTTAGGACATATAACGTTATAGACGTTCATAATGTTCCCACCGAGGAGTAGGGGTCGACACGTAACGAATGTTGTTAAATATTGTGTCCGAGATATCAGGTTGCATTAGGTTAGGACATATAACGTTATATACGTACATAATGTTCCCACCCAGGAGTAGGGGTCGACACGTAACGAATGTTGTTAAATATTGTGTCCGAGATATCAGGTTGCATTAGGTTAGGACATATAACGTTATATACGTACATAATGTTCCCACCGAGAAGTAGGTGCCGACACGAATGGAATGTTTTAAAATATTGCGTCCGAAATGTTAGGTTGCCTTAGGTTAGGACATATAATGTTATAGCCGTATATAATGTTACCACCGAAAAGTAGGTGCCGACACGCAAGGAATGCTGTAAAATATTACATCCGAGATGTTAGGTTGCCTTAGGATAAGATATATAACGTTATAGAAGTACATAATGTTCCCACCGAGAAGTAGGGGCCGACACGCCACGAATATTGTTATATATTACATACGAGGTGTTGGGTTGCCTTAGGTTAGGACATATAACGTTATAGACGTACATAATGTTCCCACCGAGGAGTAGTGGTCGACACGTAACGAATGTTGTTAAATATTGTGTCCGAGATATCAGGTTGCAATAGGTTAGGACATATAATGTTATATACGTACATAATGTTCCCACCGAGAAGTAGGTGCCGACACGAATGGAATGTTGTAAAATATTGCGTCCGAGATGTTAGGTGGCCTTAAGTTAGGCCATATAATGTTATAGCCGTACATAACGTTCCCACCGAGAAGTAGGCGCCGACACGCCACGAATGTTGTAAAATATTACATCCGAGATGTTAGGTTGCCCAAGGATAGGACACATAACGTTATAGACGTACATAATGTTCCCACCGAAAAGTAGGTGCCGACACGCAAGGAATTTTGTAAAATATTACTACCGAGATGTTAGATTGCCTTAGGATAGGACATATAATGTTATAGACGTACATAATGTTCCCACCCAGGAGTAGGGGTCGACACGTAACGAATGTTGTTAAATATTGTGTCCGAGATATCAGGTTGCATTAGGTTAGGACATATAACGTTATATACGTACATAATGTTCCCACCGAGAAGTAGGTGCCGACACGAATGGAATGTTTTAAAATATTGCGTCCGAAATGTTAGGTTGCCTTAGGTTAGGACACTCAACGTTATAGACGTACATAATGTTCCCACCGAGAAGTGGAGGCCGACACGCCATGAATGTTGTGAAATATTACATTCGAGATGTTAGGTTTGCTTAGGTTAGTACATGTAACGTTATATACGTACATAATGTGCCCACCAAGAAGTAGGAGCCGACACGCAAGGAATGTTATAAAATACTACATTCGAGATGTTAGGTTGCCCTAGGATAGGACATATAACGTTATAGACGTATATAATGTTACCACCGAAAAGTAGGTGCCGACACGCAAGGAATGCTGTAAAATATTACATCCGAGATGTTAGGTTGCCTTAGGATAAGATATATAACGTTATAGAAGTACATAATGTTCCCACCGAGAAGTAGGGGCCGACACGCAAGGAAAGTTGTAAAATATTACATCCGAGATCTTAGGTTGCCTTAGGTTAGGATATATAACATTATAGACGTACATAATATTCCCACCGAGGAGTAGGGGTCGACACGTATCTAATGTTGTTAAATATTGTGTCCGAGATACCAGGTTGCATTAGGTTAGGACATATAACGTTATAGACGTACATAATGTTCCCACCGAGGAGTAGGGGTCGACACGCAAGGAATGTTATAAAATATTACATCCGAGATGTTAGGTTGCCCTAGGATAGGACATATAACGTTATAGACGTATATAATGTTACCACCGAAAAGTAGGTGCCGACACACAAGGAATGCTGTAAAATATTACATCCGAGATGTTAGGTTGCCTTAGGATAGGATATATAACGTTATAGACGTACATAATGTTCCCACCGAGAAGCAGGGGCCGACACGCAAGGAATGTTGTAAAATATTACATCCGAGATGTTAGATTGCCTTTGGTTAGTACATATAACGTTATAGACGTACATTATGTTCCCACCGAGGAGTAGGGTTCGACACGTAACGAATGTTGTTAAATATTGTGTCCGAGATATCAGGTTGCATTAGGTTAGGACATGTAACGTTGTATACGTACATAATGTTCCCACCGAGAAGTAGGTGCCGAAACGAATGGAATGTTGTAATATATTGCGTCCGAGATGTTAGGTGGCCTTAGGCTGGAACATATAATGTTATAGCCGTACATAATGTTCCCACCGAGAAGTAGGCGCCGACAAGCAAGGAATGTTGTAAAATATTACATCCGATATGTTAGGTTGCCTTATGTTAGGATATATAAAGTTCTAGACGTATATACTATTCTCACGGAGCAGTATGCGCCGACACGCAAGGAATGTTGTAAAATATTACATCCGAGATGTTAGGTTTCCCTAGGATAGGGCATATAACGTTATAGACGTATATAATGTTACCACCGAAAAGTAGGTGCCGACACGCAAGGAATGCTGTAAAATATTACATCCGAGATCTTAGGTTGCCTTAGGTTAGGATATATAACATTATAGACGTACATAATATTCCCACCGAGGAGTAGGGGTCGACACGTATCTAATGTTGTTAAATATTGTGTCCGAGATACCAGGTTGCATTAGGTTAGGACATATAACGTTATAGACGTACATAATGTTCCCACCGAGGAGTAGGGGTCGACACGCAAGGAATGTTATAAAATATTACATCCGAGATGTTAGGTTGCCCTAGGATAGGACATATAACGTTATAGACGTATATAATGTTACCACCGAAAAGTAGGTGCCGACACACAAGGAATGCTGTAAAATATTACATCCGAGATGTTAGGTTGCCTTAGGATAGGATATATAACGTTATAGACGTACATAATGTTCCCACCGAGAAGCAGGGGCCGACACGCAAGGAATGTTGTAAAATATTACATCCGAGATGTTAGATTGCCTTTGGTTAGTACATATAACGTTATAGACGTACATTATGTTCCCACCGAGGAGTAGGGGTCGACACGTAACGAATGTTGTTAAATATTGTGTCCGAGATATCAGGTTGCATTAGGTTAGGACATGTAACGTTGTATACGTACATAATGTTCCCACCGAGAAGTAGGTGCCGAAACGAATGGAATGTTGTAATATATTGCGTCCGAGATGTTAGGTGGCCTTAGGCTGGAACATATAATGTTATAGCCGTACATAATGTTCCCACCGAGAAGTAGGCGCCGACAAGCAAGGAATGTTGTAAAATATTACATCCGATATGTTAGGTTGCCTTATGTTAGGATATATAAAGTTCTAGACGTATATACTATTCTCACGGAGCAGTATGCGCCGACACGCAAGGAATGTTGTAAAATATTACATCCGAGATGTTAGGTTTCCCTAGGATAGGGCATATAACGTTATAGACGTATATAATGTTACCACCGAAAAGTAGGTGCCGACACGCAAGGAATGCTGTAAAATATTACATCCGAGATGTTAGGTTTGCTTAGGTTAGGACACATAACGTTATAGACGTACATAATGTTCCCACCGAGAAGCAGAGGCCGACACGCCACGAATGTTGTTAAATATTGCGTCCGAGATGTTAGGTGGCCTTAGGTTAGGACATATAATGTTATAGCCGTACATAATGTTCCCACCGAGAAGTAGGGGCCGACACGCAAGGAATGTTGTAAAATATTACATCCGAGATGTTAGGTTGCCTTAGCATAGGACATATAACTTTATAGCCGTACATAATGTTACCACCGAAAAGTAGGTGCCGACACGGAAAGAATACTGTAAAATATTACATCCGAGATGTTAGGTTGCCCTAGGATAGGACATATAACGTTATAGACGTATATAATGTTACCACCGAAAAGTAGGTGCCGACACACGAGGAATGCTGTAAAATATTACATCCGAGATGTTAGGTTGCCTTAGGATAGGATATATAACGTTATAGAAGTACATAATGTTCCCACCGAGAAGCAGGGGCCGACACGCAGCGAATGTTGTAAAATATTACATACGAGGTGTTAGGTTGCCTTAGGTTAGGACATATAACGTTATAGACGTACACAATGTTCGCACCGAAAAGTAGGTGCCGACACACAAGGAATGCTGTAAAATATTACATCCGAAATGTTAGGTTGCCTTAGGATAGGATATACAACGTTATAGAAGTACATAATGTTCCCACCGAGAAGCAGGGGCCGACACGCCGCGAATGTTGTAAAATGTTACATACGAGGTGTTAGGTTTGCTTAGGTTAGTACATATAACGTTATATACGTACATAATGTGCCCACCAAGAAGTAGGGGCCGACACGCAAGGAATGTTATAAAATACTACATCCGAGATGTTAGGTTGCCCTAGGATAGGACATATAACGTTATAGACGTATATAATGTTACCACCGAAAAGTAGGTGCCGACACGCAAGGAATTTTGTAAAATATTACTACCGAGATGTTAGATTGCCTTAGGGTAGGACATATTACGTTATAGCGGCTCATAATGTTCCCACCGAGAAGTAGTGGCCGACACGCCACGAATGTTCTTAAATATTACATCCGAGGTGTTAGGTTGCCTTAGGTAAGGACATATAACGTTATACCCGGAAATAATGTTCCCACCGAGAAGTAGGGGCCGACACGCAAGGAATGTTATAAAATATTACATCCGAGATGTTAGGTTGCCCTAGGATAGGACATATAACGTTATATACGTACATAATTTTCCCACCAAGAAGTACGGGCCGACACGCAAGGAATGTTGTAAAATATTACATCCGAGATGTTAGGTTGCCTTAGGTGAGGATATATAACATTATAGACGTACATAATGTACCCACCGAGGAGTAGGGGTCGACACGTAACGAATGTTGTTAAATATTGTGTCCGAGATATCAGGTTGCATTAGGTTAGGACATATAACGTTATATACGTACATAATGTTCCCACCGATAAGTAGGTGCCGACACGCATGGAATGTTGTAAAATATTGCGTCCGAGATGTTAGGTTGCCTTAGGCTAGGATATATAACGTTATATACGTACGTAATGTTCCCACCGAGAAGTAGGTGCCGACACGAATGGAATGTTGTAAAATATTACATCCGAGACGTTAGGTTGCCTTAGGTTAGGACATATAATGTTATAGCCGTACATAATGTTCCCACCGAGAAGTAGGCGCCGACACGCCACGAATGTTGTAAAATAATACATCCGAGATGTTAGGTTGCCCTAGGATAGGACATATAACGTTATAGACGTATATAATGTTACCACCGAAAAGTAGGTGCCGACACGCAAGGAATGCTGTAAAATATTACATCCGAGGTGTTAGGTTGTCTTCGGTTAGGACATAGAATGTTATATCCGTACATAATGTTCCCACCGAGGAGTAGGGGTCGACACGTAACGAATGTTGTTAAATATTGTGTCCGAGATATCAGGTTGCATTAGGTTAGGACATATAACGTTATATACGTACATAATGTTCCCACCGATAAGTAGGTGCCGACACGCATGGAATGTTGTAAAATATTGCGTCCGAGATGTTAGGTTGCCTTAGGCTAGGACATATTACGTTATAGCTGCACATAATGTTCCCACCGAGAAGTAGAGGCCGACACGCAAGGAATGTTGTAAAATATTACATCCGAGACGTTAGGTTGCCTTAGGTTAGGACATATAATGTTATAGCCGTACATAATGTTCCCACCGAGAAGTAGGCGCCGACACGCCACGAATGTTGTAAAATAATACATCCGAGATGTTAGGTTGCCTTAGGTTAGGACACATAACGTTATAGACGTACATAATGTTCCCACCGAGAAGTAGAGGCCGACACGCCACGAATGTTGTTAAATATTGCGTCCGAGATGTTAGGTGGCCTTAGGTTAGAACATATAATGTTATAGCCGTACATAATGTTCCCACCGAGAAGTAGGCGCCGACACGCAAGGAATGTTGTAAAATATTACATCCGAGATGTTAGGTTGCCTTATGGTAGGATATATAAAGTTCTAGACGTATATAATATACTCACGGAGGAGTTTGCGCCGGCACGCAAGGAATGTTGTAAAATATTACATCCGAGATGTTAGGTTGCCTTAGGTTAGGACATATTACGTTATAGCTGCACATAATGTTCCCACCGAGAAGAAGTGGCCGACACGGGACGAATGTTGTTAAATATTACATCCGAGGTGTTAGGTTGCCTTAGGTTAGGACATATAACCTTATAACCGTACATAATGTTCCCACCGAGAAGTAGGGGCCGACACGCAAGGAATGTTGTAAAATATCACGTCCGAGATGTTATGTTGCCTCCGGTTAGGACATATAACGTTATAGACGTATATAATGTTACCACCGAAAAGTAGGTGCCGACACGCAATGAATGCTGTAAAATATTACATCCGAGATGTTAGGTCGCCTTAGGATAGGATATATAACGTTATAGAAGTACATAATGTTCCCACCGAGAAGTACGGGCCGACACGCCACGAATGTTGTACAATATTACATACGAGGTGTTAGGTTGCCTTAGGTTAGGACATATTACGTTATAGCTGCACATAATGTTCCCACCGAGAAGTAGAGGCCGACACGCAAGGAATGTTGTAAAATATTACATCCGAGATGTTAGGTTGCCTTAGGTTAGGATATATAAAGTTATAGACGTATATAATATTCCCACGGAGCAGTATGCGTCGACACGCAAGGAATTTTGTAAAATATTAGATCCGAGACGTTAGGTTGCCTTAGGTTAGGACATATTACGTTATAGCTGCACATAATGTTCCCACCGAGAAGTAGTTGCCGACACGCCACGAATGTTGTTAAATATTACATCCGTGGTGTTAGGTTGCCTTAGGTTAGGACATATAACGGTATAGTCGTACATAATGTTCCCACCGAGAAGTAGGGGCCGACACGCAATGAATGTTGTAAAATATTACATACGAGATGTTAGGTTGCCCTAGGATGGGACATATAACGTTATAGACGTATATAATGTTACCACCGAAAAGTAGGTGCCGACACGCAATGAATGCTGTAAAATATTACATCCGAGATGTTAGGTTGCCTTAGGATAGGATATATAACGTTATAGAAGTACATACTGTTCCCACCGAGCAGTATGCGCCGACACGCAAGGAATGTTGTAAAATATTACATCCGAGATGTTAGGTTGCCTTAGGTTAGGACGTATTACGTTATAGCTGCACATAATGTTCCCACCGAGAAGAAGTGGCCGACACGCCACGAATGTTGTTAAATATTACATCCGAGGTGTTAGGTTGCCTTAGGTTAGGACATATAACGTTATAACCGTACATAATGTTCCCACCGAGAAGTAGGGGCCGACACGCAAGGAATGTTGTGAAATATTACATCCGAGATGTTAGGTTGCCCTAGGATAGGACATATCACGTTATAGAAGTATATAAGGTTACCACCGAGAAGTAGAGGCCGACACGCCACGAATGTTGTGAAATATTACATTCGAGATGTTAGGTTGCCTTAGGTTAGGACATATAACGTTATAGCCGTACATAATGTTCCCACCAACAAGTAGGGGCCGACACGCCACGAATGTTGTAAAATATTACATACGAGATGTTAGGTTGCCCTAGGATAGGACATATAACGTTATAGACGTATATAATTTTACCACCGAAAAGTAGGTGCCGACACGCAAGGAATGCTGTAAAATATTACATCCGAGATGTTAGGTTGCCTTAGGATAGGATATATAACGTTATAGAAGTACATAATGTTCCCACCGAGAAGTAGAGGCCGACACGCCACGAATGTTGTGAAATATTACATTCGAGATGTTAGGTTGCCTTAGGATAGGATGTATAACGCTATAGTCGTACATAATGTTCCCACCAAGAAGTAGGGGCCGACACGCCACGAATGCTGTAAAATATTACATACGAGGAGTTAGGTTGCCTTAGGTTAGGACATATAACGTTATATACGTACATAATGTTCCCACCAGAAAGTAGGGGCCGACACGCAAGGAATGTTGTAAAATATTACATCCGAGATGTTAGGTTGCCTTAGGTTAGGACGTATAACGTTATAGAAGTACATAATGTTCCCACCGAGAAGTAGGGGCCGACACGCCACGAATGTTGTAAAATATTACATACGAGGAGTTAGGTTGCCTTAGGTTAGGACACATAACGTTATAGACGTACATAATGTTCCCACCGAGAAGTAGGTGCCGACACGCAAGGAATGCTGTAAAATGTTACATCCGAGGTGTTAGGTTGTCTTCGGTTAGGACATAGAACGTTATATCCGTACATAATGTTCCCACCGAGAGGTAGGGGCCGACACGCCACAAATGTTGTAAAATATTCCATCCGAGATGTTAGGTTGCCTTAGGTTAGGACACATAACGTTATAGACGTACATAATGTTCCCACCGAAAAGTAGGTGCCGACACGCCACGAATGTTGTAAAATATTACATACGAGGTGTTAGGTTGCCTTAGGTTAGGACATATAACGTTATAGACGTGCATAATGTTCCCACCGAGAAGTAGAGGCCTACTCGCCACGAATGTTGTAAAATATCACGTCCGAGATGTTATGTTGCCTTCGGTTAGGACATATAACGTTATAGAAGTGTATAATGTTCCCACGGATAAGTAGGCGACGACACGCAAGTAATGTTGTAAAATATTACATCCGGGATGTTAGGTTGCCTTAGGTTAGTATATATAAGGTTATAGACGTATATAATATTCCCACGGAGCAGTATGCGCCGACACGCAAGGAATGTTGTGAAATATTGCATCCGAGATATTAGGTTTGCTTAGGTTAGGACATATAACGTTATATACGTACATAATGTTCCCACCAGAAAGTAGGGGCCGACACGCAAGGAATGTTGTAAAATATTACATCCGAGATGTTAGGTTGCCTTAGGTTAGGACGTATAACGTTATAGAAGTACATAATGTTCCCACCGAGAAGTAGGGGCCGACACGCCACGAATGTTGTAAAATATTACATACGAGGAGTTAGGTTGCCTTAGGTTAGGACACATAACGTTATAGACGTACATAATGTTCCCACCGAGAAGTAGAGGCCGACACGCCACGAATGTTGTGAAATACTACACTGGAGTTGTTAGGTTGCCTTAGGTTAGGATGTATAACGGTATAGTCGTACATAATGTTCCCACCAAGAAGTAGGGGCCGACACGCAAGGAATGTTGTAAAATATTACATCCGAGATGTTAGATTGCCTTAGGTTAGGACATATAACTTTATAGACGTACATAATGTTCCCAACGAGGAGTAGGGGTCGACACGTAACGAATGTTGTTAAATATTGTGTCCGAGATATCAGGTTGCATTAGGTTAGGACATATAACGTTATATACGTACATAATGTTCCCACCGAGAAGTAGGTGCCGACACGCAAGGAATGCTGTAAAATGTTACATCCGAGGTGTTAGGTTGTCTTCGGTTAGGACATAGAACGTTATATCCGTACATAATGTTCCCACCGAGAGGTAGGGGCCGACACGCCACAAATGTTGTAAAATATTCCATCCGAGATGTTAGGTTGCCTTAGGTTAGGACACATAACGTTATAGACGTACATAATGTTCCCACCGAGAAGTAGAGGCCGACACGCAAGGAATGCTGTAAAATATTACATCCGAGATGTTAGGTTGCCTTAGGATAGGATATATAACGTTATAGAAGTACATAATGTTCCCACCGAGAAGTAGGGGCGGACACGAATGGAATGTTGTTAAATATGACATCCGAGGTGTTAGGTTGCCTTAGGTTAGGACATATAACGTTATAGCCGTACATAATGTTCCCACCGAGAAGTAGGGGCCGACACGCAAGGAATGTTGTAAAATATTACATCCGAGATGTTAGATTGCCTTAGGTTAGGACATATAACGTTATAGACGTACATAATGTTCCCACCGAGGAGTAGGGGTCGACACGTAACGAATGTTGTTAAATATTGTGTCCGAGATATCAGGTTGCATTAGGTTAGGACATGTAACGTTGTATACGTACATAATGTTCCCACCGAGAAGTAGGTGCCGACACGAATGGAATGTTGTAATATATTGCGTCCGAGATGTTAGGTGGCCTTAGGTTAGAACATATAATGTTATAGCCGTACATAATGTTCCCACCGAGAAGTAGGCGCCGACACGAATGGAATGTTGTAATATATTGCGTCCGAGATGTTAGGTGGCCTTATGTTAGAACATATAATGTTATAGCCGTACATAATGTTCCCACCGAGAAGTAGGCGCCGACAAGCAAGGAATGTTGTAAAATATTACATCCGATATGTTAGGTTGCCTTATGTTAGGATATATAAAGTTCTAGACGTATATACTATTCTCACGGAGCAGTATGCGCCGACACGCAAGGAATGTTGTAAAATATTACATCCGAGATGTTAGGTTTCCCTAGGATAGGACATATAACGTTATAGACGTATATAATGTTACCACCGAAAAGTAGGTGCCAACACTCAAGGAATGCTGTAAAATATTACATCCGAGATGTTAGGTTTGCTTAGGTTAGTACATATAACGTTATATACGTACATAATGTTCCCACCAAGAAGTAGGGGCCGACACGCAAGGAATGTTGTGAAATATTACATCCGGGATGTTAGGTTGCCTTAGGTTAGGATATATAACGTTATAGACGTACATAATGTTCCCACCGAGAAGTAGGGGCCGACACGCAAGGAATCTTGTAAAATATTACATCCGGGATGTTAGGTTGCCTTAGGTTAGGATATATAACGTTACAGACGTACATAATGTTCCCACCGAGAAGTAGGGGCCGGCACGCAAGGAATGTTGTAAAATATTACATCCGAAATGTTAGGTTGCCCTAGGATAGGACATATAACGTTATAGACGTATATAATGTTACCACCGAAAAGTTGGTGCCGACACGCAAGGAATGCTGTAAAATATTACATGCGAGATGTTCGGTTGTCTTCGGTTAGGACATAGAACGTTATATCCGTACATAATGTTCCCACCGAGGAGTAGGCGCCGAAACGCAAGGAATGTTGTAAAATATTACATCCGAGACGTTAGGTTGCCTTAGGCTAGGACATATTATGTTATAGCCGTATATAATGTTACCACCAAGAAGTAGGGGCAGACACGCAAGGAATGTTGTAAAATATTACATCCGAGATGTTAGGTTGCCTTACGTTAGGGTATATAACGTTATAGACGTGCATAATGTTCCCACCGAGAAGTAGAGGCCTACACGCCACGAATGTTGTAAAATATTACATACGAGGTGTTAGGTGCCTTAGGTTAGGGCACATAACGTTATAGACGTACATAATGTTCCCACCGTGAAGTAGAGGCCTACGTGCCACGAATGTTGTAAAATATTACATACGAGGTGTTTGGTTGCCTTAGGTTAGGACACATAACGTTATAGACGTACATAATGTTCCCACCGAGAACTAGAAGCCGACACGCCACGAATGTTGTGAAATACTACATTCGAGTTGTTAGGTTGCCTTGGGTTAGGATGTATAACGGTATAGTCGTACATAATGTTCCCACCAAGAAGTAGGGGCCGACACGCCAGGAATGTTGTAAGATATTACATACGAGGTGTTAGGTTGCCTTAGGTTAGGACATATAACGTTATATACGTACATAGTGTTCCCACCGAGAAGTAGGTGCCAACACGAATGGAATGTTGTAAAATATTGCGTCCGAGATGTTAGGTGGCCTTACGTTAGGACATATAATGTTATAGCCGTATATAATGTTCCCACCGAGGAGTAGGCGCCGAAACGCAAGGAATGTTGTAAAATATTACATCCGAGACGTTAGGTTGCCTTAGGCTAGGACATATTATGTTATAGCCGTATCTAATGTTACCACCAAGCTGTAGGGGCCGACACGCAAGGAATGTTGTAAAATATTACATCCGAGATGTTAGGTTGCCTTACGTTAGGGTATATAACGTTATAGACGTGCATAATGTTCCCACCGAGAAGTAGAGGCCTACACGCCACGAATGTTGTAAAATATTACATACGAGGTGTTAGGTTGCCCTAGGATAGGACATATAACGTTATAGACGTGCATAATGTTCCCACCGAGAAGTAGAGGCCTACACGCCACGAATGTTGTAAAATATCACGTCCGAGATGTTATGTTGCCTTCGGTTAGGACATACAACGTTATAGAAGTGTATAATGTTCCCACGGATAAGTAGGCGACGACACGCAAGTAATGTAGTAAAATATTACATCCGAGATGTTAGGTTGCCTTAGGTTAGTATATATAAGGTTATAGACGTATATAATATTCCCACGGAGCAGTATGCGCCGACACGCAAGGAATGTTGTGAAATATTACATCCGAGATATTAGGTTTGCTTAGGTTAGGACATATAACGTTATATACGTACATAATGTTCCCACCAGAAAGTAGGGGCCGACACGCAAGGAATGTTGTAAAATATTACATACGAGGAGTTAGGTTGCCTTAGGTTAGGACACATAACGTTATAGACGTACATAATGTTCCCACCGAGAAGTAGAGGCCGACACGCCACGAATGTTGTGAAATACTACATTGGAGTTGTTAGGTTGCCTTAGGTTAGAATGTATAACGGTATAGTCGTACATAATGTTCCCACCAAGAAGTAGGGGCCGACACGCAAGGAATGTTGTAAAATATTACATCCGAGATGTTAGATTGCCTTAGGTTAGGACATATAACGTTATAGACGTACATAATGTTCCCACCGAGGAGTAGGGGTCGACACGTAACGAATGTTGTTAAATATTGTGTCCGAGATATCAGGTTGCATTAGGTTAGGACATGTAACGTTGTATACGTACATAATGTTCCCACCGAGAAGTAGGGGACGACACGCCACAAAAGTTGTAAAATATTACATCCGAGATGTTAGCTTGCCTTAGGTTAGGACGTATAACGTTATAGTCGTACATAATGTTCCCACCAAGAAGTAGGGGCCGACACGCCAGGAATGTTGTAAGATATTACATACGAGGTGTTAGGTTGCCTTAGGTTAGGACATATAACGTTATATACGTACATAATGTTCCCACCGCGAAGTAGGTGCCGACGCGAATGGAATGTTGTAAAATATTACATCCGAGATGTTAGGTTGCCTTAGGTTAGGACATATTACGTTATAGCTGCACATAATGTTCCCACCGAGAAGAAGTGGCCGACACGCCACGAATGTTTTTAAATATTACATCCGAGGTGTTAGGTTTCCTTAGGTTAGGACATATAACGTTATATCCGTACATAATGTTCCCACCGAGAAGTAGGCGCCGACACGCCACGAATGTTGTAAAATATTACATCCGAGATGTTAGGTTGCCCTAGGATAGGACATATAACGTTATAGACGTACATAATGTTCCCACCGAGAAGTAGGTGCCGACACGCAAGGAATGTTGTAAAATATCACGTCCGAGATGTTAAATTGCCTTAGGTTAGGACATATAACGTTATAGACGTACACAATGTTCCCACCGAGGATTAGGGGTCGACACGTAACCAATGTTCTTAAATATTGTGTCCGAGATATCAGGTTGCATTAGGTTAGGACATATAACGTTATATACGTACATAATGTTCCCACCGAGAAGTAGAGGCCGACACGCAAGGAATGTTGTAAAATATTACATCCGAGATGTTAGATTGCCTTAGGTTAGGATATATAAAGTTATAGACGTATATAATATTCCCACGGAGCAGTATGCGTCGACACGCAAGGAATGTTGTAAAATATTACATCCGAGATGTTAGGTGGCCTTAGGTTAGGACATATAATGTTATAGCCGTATATAATGTTCCCACCGAGGAGTAGGCGCCGACACGCAAGGAATGTTGTAAAATATTACATCCGAGATGTCAGGTTGCCTTATGTTAGGATATATAAAGTTCTAGACGTATATAATATTCTCACGGAGCAGTATGCGCCGAAACGCAAGGATTGTTGTAAAATATTACATCCGAGATGTTAGGTTGCCTTACGTTAGGACATATTACGTTATAGCTGCACATAATGTTCCCACCGTGGAGTAGGGGTCGACACGTAACGAATGTTATTAAATATGGTGTCCGAGATGTTAGCTTGCCTTAGGTTAGGACGTATTACGTTATAGTCGTACATAATGTTCCCACCAAGAAGTAGGGGCCAACACGCCACGAATGTTGTAAAATATTACATACGAGGTGTTATGTTGCTTTAGGTTAGGATATATAACGTTATATACGTACATAATGTTCCCACCGAGAAGTAGGTGCCGACACGAATGGAATGTTTTAAAATATTGCGTCCGAAATGTTAGGTTGCCTTAGGTTAGTACATATAATGTTATAGCCGTACATAATGTTCCCACCGAGAAGTAGGCGCCGACACGCAAGGAATGTTATAAAATACTACATCCGAGATGTTAGGTTGCCCTAGGATAGGACATATAACGTTATAGACGTATATAATGTTACCACCGAAAAGTAGGTGCCGACACGCAAGGAATTTTGTAAAATATTACTACCGAGATGTTAGATTGCCTTAGGTTAGGACATATTACGTTATAGCTGCTCATAATGTTCCCTCCGAAAAGTAGGTGCCGACACGCAAGGAATGCTGTAAAATATTACATACGAGGTGTTAGGTTGCCTTAGGTTAGGACATATAACGTTATAGACGTACACAATGTTCCCACCGAGAAGTAGAGGCCTACACGCCACGAATGTTGTAAAATATTACATACGAGGTGTTAGGTTGCCTTAGGTTAGGACACACAACGTTATAGACGTACATAATGTTCCAACCGAGAAGTGGAGGCCGACACGCCACGAATGTTGTGAAATATTACATTCGAGATGTTAGGTTTGCTTAGGTTAGTACATGTAACGTTATATACGTATATAATGTGCCCACCAAGAAGTAGGGGCCGACACGCAAGGAATGTTATAAAATACTACATCCGAGATGTTAGGTTGCCCTAGGATAGGACATATAACGTTATAGACGTATATAATGTTACCACCGAAAAGTAGGTGCCGACACGCAAGGAATGCTGTAAAATATTACATCCGAGATGTTAGGTTGCCTTAGGATAAGATATATAACGTTATAGAAGTACATAATGTTCCCACCGAGAAGTAGGGGCCGACACGCCACGAATATTGTTATATATTACATACGAGGTGTTGGGTTGCCTTAGGTTAGGACATATAACGTTATAGACGTACATAATGTTCCCACCGAGGAGTAGTGGACGACACGTAACGAATGTTGTTAAATATTGTGTCCGAGATATCAGGTTGCAATAGGTTGGGACATATAATGTTATATACGTACATAATGTTCCCACCGAGAAGTAGGTGCCGACACGAATGGAATGTTGTAAAATATTGCGTCCGAGATGTTAGGTGGCCTTAAGTTAGGACATATAATGTTATAGCCGTACATAACGTTCCCACCGAGAAGTGGAGGCCGACACGCCATGAATGTTGTGAAATATTACATTCGAGATGTTAGGTTTGCTTAGGTTAGTACATGTAACGTTATATACGTACATAATGTGCCCACCAAGAAGTAGGAGCCGACACGCAAGGAATGTTATAAAATACTACATCCGAGATGTTAGGTTGCCCTAGGATAGGACATATAACGTTATAGACGTATATAATGTTACCACCGAAAAGTAGGTGCCGACACGCAAGGAATGCTGTAAAATATTACATCCGAGATGTTAGGTTGCCTTAGGATAAGATATATAACGTTATAGAAGTACATAATGTTCCCACCGAGAAGTAGGGGCCGACACGCAAGGAAAGTTGTAAAATATTACATCCGAGATCTTAGGTTGCCTTAGGTTAGGATATATAACATTATAGACGTACATAATATTCCCACCGAGGAGTAGGGGTCGACACGTATCTAATGTTGTTAAATATTGTGTCCGAGATACCAGGTTGCATTAGGTTAGGACATATAACGTTATAGACGTACATAATGTTCCCACCGAGGAGTAGGGGTCGACACGCAAGGAATGTTATAAAATATTACATCCGAGATGTTAGGTTGCCCTAGGATAGGACATATAACGTTATAGACGTATATAATGTTACCACCGAAAAGTAGGTGCCGACACACAAGGAATGCTGTAAAATATTACATCCGAGATGTTAGGTTGCCTTAGGATAGGATATATAACGTTATAGACGTACATAATGTTCCCACCGAGAAGCAGGGGCCGACACGCAAGGAATGTTGTAAAATATTACATCCGAGATGTTAGATTGCCTTTGGTTAGTACATATAACGTTATAGACGTACATAATGTTCCCACCGAGGAGTAGGGGTCGACACGTAACGAAGGTTGTTAAATATTGTGTCCGAGATATCAGGTTGCATTAGGTTAGGACATGTAACGTTGTATACGTACATAATGTTCCCACCGAGAAGTAGGTGCCGAAACGAATGGAATGTTGTAATATATTGCGTCCGAGATGTTAGGTGGCCTTAGGTTAGAACATATAATGTTATAGCCGTACATAATGTTCCCACCGAGAAGTAGGCGCCGACAAGCAAGGAATGTTGTAAAATATTACATCCGATATGTTAGGTTGCCTTATGTTAGGATATATAAAGTTCTAGACGTATATACTATTCTCACGGAGCAGTATGCGCCGACACGCAAGGAATGTTGTAAAATATTACATCCGAGATGTTAGGTTTCCCTAGGATAGGGCATATAACGTTATAGACGTATATAATGTTACCACCGAAAAGTAGGTGCCGA
Source organism: Xylocopa violacea (assembly GCA_963969225.1). Classification (NCBI taxonomy): domain Eukaryota; kingdom Metazoa; phylum Arthropoda; class Insecta; order Hymenoptera; family Apidae; genus Xylocopa; species Xylocopa violacea. Next base: position 106,639 of record CAXAJV010001197.1, read on the forward strand.
CACGCAAGGAATGCTGTAAAATATTACATCCGAGATGTTAGGTTTGCTTAGGTTAGGACACATAACGTTATAGACGTACATAATGTTCCCACCGAGAAGCAGAGGCCGACACGCCACGAATGTTGTTAAATATTGCGTCCGAGATGTTAGGTGGCCTTAGGTTAGGACATATAATGTTATAGCCGTACATAATGTTCCCACCGAGAAGTAGGGGCCGACACGCAAGGAATCTTGTAAAATATTACATCCGAGACGTTAGGTTGCCTTAGCATAGGACATATAACTTTATAGACGTACATAATGTTACCACCGAAAAGTAGGTGCCGACACGGAAAGAATACTGTAAAATATTACATCCGAGATGTTAGGTTGTCTTAGGATAGGATATATAACGTTATAGAAGTACATAATGTTCCCACCGAGAAGTAGGGGCCGACTCGCCACGAATGTTGTAAAATATTACATACGAGGTGTTAGGTTGCCTTAGGTTAGGACACATAACGTTATAGACGTACATAATGTTCCCACCGAGAAGTAGAGGCCGACACGCCACGAATGTTGTGAAATATTACATTCGAGATGTTAGGTTGCCTTAGGTTAGGACGTATAACGTTATATACGTACATAATGTTCCCACCAAGAAGTAGGGGCCGACACGCGAGGAATGTTGTAAAATATTACTACCGAGATGTTAGATTGCCTTAGGTTAGGACATATAACGTTATAGACGTACATAATGTTCCCACCGAGGAGTAGGGGTCGTCACGCAGGGAATGTTATAAAATATTACATCCGAGATGTTAGGTTGCCCTAGGATAGGACATATTACGTTATAGCTGCACATAATGTTCCCACCGAGAAGTAGAGGCCTACACGCCACGAATGTTGTGAAATATTACATTCGAGATGTTAGGTTTGCTTAGGTTAGTACATATAACGTTATATACGTACATAATGTGCCCACCAAGAAGTAGGGGCCGACACGCAAGGAATGTTATAAAATACTACATCCGAGATGTTAGGTTGCCCTAGGATAGGACATATAACGTTATAGACGTATATAATGTTACCACCGAAAAGTAGGTGCCGACACGCAAGGAATTTTGTAAAATATTACTACCGAGATGTTAGATTGCCTTAGGTTAGGACATATTACGTTATAGCTGCTCATAATGTTCCCACCGAAAAGTAGGTGCCGACACGCAAGGAATGCTGTAAAATATTACATACGAGGTGTTAGGTTGCCTTAGGTTAGGACATATAACGTTATAGACGTACACAATGTTCCCACCGAGAAGTAGAGGCCTACACGCCACGAATGTTGTAAAATATTACATACGAGGTGTTAGGTTGCCTTAGGTTAGGACACACAACGTTATAGACGTACATAATGTTCCAACCGAGAAGTGGAGGCCGACACGCCACGAATGTTGTGAAATATTACATTCGAGATGTTAGGTTTGCTTAGGTTAGTACATGTAACGTTATATACGTATATAATGTGCCCACCAAGAAGTAGGGGCCGACACGCAAGGAATGTTATAAAATACTACATCCGAGATGTTAGGTTGCCCTAGGATAGGACATATAACGTTATAGACGTATATAATGTTACCACCGAAAAGTAGGTGCCGACACGCAAGGAATGCTGTAAAATATTACATCCGAGATGTTAGGTTGCCTTAGGATAAGATATATAACGTTATAGAAGTACATAATGTTCCCACCGAGAAGTAGGGGCCGACACGCCACGAATATTGTTATATATTACATACGAGGTGTTGGGTTGCCTTAGGTTAGGACATATAACGTTATAGACGTACATAATGTTCCCACCGAGGAGTAGTGGACGACACGTAACGAATGTTGTTAAATATTGTGTCCGATATATCAGGTTGCAATAGGTTAGGACATATAATGTTATATACGTACATAATGTTCCCACCGAGAAGTAGGTGCCGACACGAATGGAATGTTGTAAAATATTGCGTCCGAGATGTTAGGTGGCCTTAAGTTAGGACATATAATGTTATAGCCGTACATAACGTTCCCACCGAGAAGTAGGCGCCGACACGCCACGAATGTTGTAAAATATTACATCCGAGATGTTAGGTTGCCCAAGGATAGGACACATAACGTTATAGACGTACATAATGTTCCCACCGAAAAGTAGGTGCCGACACGCAAGGAATTTTGTAAAATATTACTACCGAGATGTTAGATTGCCTTAGGTTAGGACATATAATGTTATAGACGTACATAATGTTCCCACCCAGGAGTAGGGGTCGACACGTAACGAATGTTGTTTAATATTGTGTCCGAGATATCAGGTTGCATTAGGTTAGGACATATAACGTTATATACGTACATAATGTTCCCACCGAGAAGTAGGTGCCGACACGAATGGAATGTTTTAAAATATTGCGTCCGAAATGTTAGGTTGCCTTAGGTTAGGACACTCAACGTTATAGACGTACATAATGTTCCCACCGAGAAGTGGAGGCCGACACGCCATGAATGTTGTGAAATATTACATTCGAGATGTTAGGTTTGCTTAGGTTAGTACATGTAACGTTATATACGTACATAATGTGCCCACCAAGAAGTAGGAGCCGACACGCAAGGAATGTTATAAAATACTACATCCGAGATGTTAGGTTGCCCCAGGATAGGACATATAACGTTATAGACGTATATAATGTTACCACCGAAAAGTAGGTGCCGACACGCAAGGAATGCTGTAAAATATTACATCCGAGATGTTAGGTTGCCTTAGGATAAGATATATAACGTTATAGAAGTACATAATGTTCCCACCGAGAAGTAGGGGCCGACACGCAAGGAAAGTTGTAAAATATTACATCCGAGATCTTAGGTTGCCTTAGGTTAGGATATATAACATTATAGACGTACATAATATTCCCACCGAGGAGTAGGGGTCGACACGTATCTAATGTTGTTAAATATTGTGTCCGAGATACCAGGTTGCATTAGGTTAGGACATATAACGTTATAGACGTACATAATGTTCCCACCGAGGAGTAGGGGTCGACACGCAAGGAATGTTATAAAATATTACATCCGAGATGTTAGGTTGCCCTAGGATAGGACATATAACGTTATAGACGTATATAATGTTACCACCGAAAAGTAGGTGCCGACACACAAGGAATGCTGTAAAATATTACATCCGAGATGTTAGGTTGCCTTAGGATAGGATATATAACGTTATAGACGTACATAATGTTCCCACCGAGAAGCAGGGGCCGACACGCAAGGAATGTTGTAAAATATTACATCCGAGATGTTAGATTGCCTTTGGTTAGTACATATAACGTTATAGACGTACATAATGTTCCCACCGAGGAGTAGGGGTCGACACGTAACGAATGTTGTTAAATATTGTGTCCGAGATATCAGGTTGCATTAGGTTAGGACATGTAACGTTGTATACGTACATAATGTTCCCACCGAGAAGTAGGTGCCGAAACGAATGGAATGTTGTAATATATTGCGTCCGAGATGTTAGGTGGCCTTAGGTTAGAACATATAATGTTATAGCCGTACATAATGTTCCCACCGAGAAGTAGGCGCCGACAAGCAAGGAATGTTGTAAAATATTACATCCGATATGTTAGGTTGCCTTATGTTAGGATATATAAAGTTCTAGACGTATATACTATTCTCACGGAGCAGTATGCGCCGACACGCAAGGAATGTTGTAAAATATTACATCCGAGATGTTAGGTTTCCCTAGGATAGGGCATATAACGTTATAGACGTATATAATGTTACCACCGAAAAGTAGGTGCCGACACGCAAGGAATGCTGTAAAATATTACATCCGAGATGTTAGGTTTGCTTAGGTTAGGACACATAACGTTATAGACGTACATAATGTTCCCACCGAGAAGCAGAGGCCGACACGCCACGAATGTTGTTAAATATTGCGTCCGAGATGTTAGGTGGCCTTAGGTTAGGACATATAATGTTATAGCCGTACATAATGTTCCCACCGAGAAGTAGGGGCCGACACGCAAGGAATCTTGTAAAATATTACATCCGAGATGTTAGGTTGCCTTAGCATAGGACATATAACTTTATAGACGTACATAATGTTACCACCGAAAAGTAGGTGCCGACACGGAAAGAATACTGTAAAATATTACATCCGAGATGTTAGGTTGTCTTAGGATAGGATATATAACGTTATAGAAGTACATAATGTTCCCACCGAGAAGTAGGGGCCGACTCGCCACGAATGTTGTAAAATATTACATACGAGGTGTTAGGTTGCCTTAGGTTAGGACACATAACGTTATAGACGTACATAATGTTCCCACCGAGAAGTAGAGGCCGACACGCCACGAATGTTGTGAAATATTACATTCGAGATGTTAGGTTGCCTTAGGTTAGGACGTATAACGTTATATACGTACATAATGTTCCCACCAAGAAGTAGGGGCCGACACGCGAGGAATGTTGTAAAATATTACATCCGGGATGTTAGGTTGCCTTAGGTTACGATATATAACGTTATAGACGTACATAATGTTCGCACCGAGAAGTAGGGGCCGACACGCAAGGAATGTTGTAAAATATTACATCCGAAATGTTAGGTTGCCCTAGGATAGGACATATAACGTTATAGACGTATATAATGTTACCACCGAAAAGTAGGTGCCGACACGCAAGGAATTCTGTAAAATATTACATCCGAGGTGTTAGGTTGTCTTCGGTTAGGACATAGAACGTTATATCCGTACATAATGTTCCCACCGAGAAGTAGGGGCCGACACGCCACAAATGTTGTAAAATATTCCATCCGAGATGTTAGGTTGCCTTAGGTTAGGACGTATAACGTTATAGAAGTACATAATGTTCCCACCGAGAAGCAGGGGCCGACACGCCACGAATGTTGTAAAATATTACATACGAGGAGTTAGGTTGCCTTAGGTTAGGACACATAACGTTATAGACGTACATAATGTTCCCAGCGAGAAGTAGAGGCCGACACGCCACGAATGTTGTGAAATACTACATTCGAGTTGTTAGGTTGCCTTAGGTTAGGATGTATAACGGTATAGTCGTACATAATGTTCCCACCAAGAAGTAGGGGCCGACACGCAAGGAATGTTGTAAAATATTACATCCGAGATGTTAGATTGCCTTAGGTTAGGACATATAACGTTATAGACGTACATAATGTTCCCACCGAGGAGTAGGGGTCGACACGTAACGAATGTTGTTAAATATTGTGTCCGAGATATCAGGTTGCATTAGGTTAGGACATGTAACGTTGTATACGTACATAATGTTCCCACCTAGAAGTAGGTGCCGACACGAATGGAATGTTGTAATATATTGCGTCCGAGATGTTAGGTGGCCTTAGGTTAGAACATATAATGTTATAGCCGTACATAATGTTCCCACCGAGAAGTAGGCGCCGACAAGCAAGGAATGTTGTAAAATATTACATCCGATTTGTTAGGTTGCCTTATGTTAGGATATATAAAGTTCTAGACGTATATACTATTCCCACGGAGCAGTATGCGCCGACACGCAAGGAATGTTGTAAAACATTACATCCGAGATGTTAGGTTTCCCTAGGATAGGACATATAACGTTATAGACGTATATAATGTTACCACCGAAAAGTAGGTGCCGACACTCAAGGAATGCTGTAAAATATTACATCCGAGATGTTAGGTTTGCTTAGGTTAGGACACATAACGTTATAGACGTACATAATGTTCCCACCGAGAAGCAGAGGCCGACACGCCACTAATGTTGTTAAATATTGCGTCCGAGATGTTAGGTGGCCTTAGGTTAGGACATATAATGTTATAGCCGTACATAATGTTCGCACCGAGAAGTAGGGGCCGACACGCAAGGAATGTTGTAAAATATTACATCCGAAATGTTAGGTTGCCCTAGGATAGGACATATAACGTTATAGACGTATATAATGTTACCACCGAAAAGTAGATGCCGACACGCAAGGAATTCTGTAAAATATTACATCCGAGGTGTTAGGTTGTCTTCGGTTAGGACATAGAACGTTATATCCGTACATAATGTTCCCACCGAGAAGTAGGGGCCGACACGCCACAAATGTTGTAAAATATTCCATCCGAGATGTTAGGTTGCCTTAGGTTAGGACGTATAACGTTATAGAAGTACATAATGTTCCCACCGAGAAGCAGGGGCCGACACGCCACGAATGTTGTAAAATATTACATACGAGGAGTTAGGTTGCCTTAGGTTAGGACACATAACGTTATAGACGTACATAATGTTCCCACCGAGAAGTAGAGGCCGACACGCCACGAATGTTGTGAAATACTACATTCGAGTTGTTAGGTTGCCTTAGGTTAGGATGTATAACGGTATAGTCGTACATAATGTTCCCACCAAGAAGTAGGGGCCGACACGCAAGGAATGTTGTAAAATATTACATCCGAGATGTTAGATTGCCTTAGGTTAGGACATATAACGTTATAGACGTACATAATGTTCCCACCGAGGAGTAGGGGTCGACACGTAACGAATGTTGTTAAATATTGTGTCCGAGATATCAGGTTGCATTAGGTTAGGACATGTAACGTTGTATACGTACATAATGTTCCCACCGAGAAGTAGGTGCCGACACGAATGGAATGTTGTAATATATTGCGTCCGAGATGTTAGGTGGCCTTAGGTTAGAACATATAATGTTATAGCCGTACATAATGATCCCACCGAGAAGTAGGCGCCGACAAGCAAGGAATGTTGTAAAATATTACATCCGATATGTTAGGTTGCCTTATGTTAGGATATATAAAGTTCTAGACGTATATACTATTCTCACGGAGCAGTATGCGCCGACACGAAAGGAATGTTGTAAAATATTACATCCGAGATGTTAGGTTTCCCTAGGATAGGACATATAACGTTATAGACGTATATAATGTTACCACCGAAAAGTAGGTGCCGACTCTCAAGGAATGCTGTAAAATATTACATCCGAGATGTTATGTTGCACTAGGATAGGACATATAACGTTATAGAAGTACATAATGTTCCCACCGAGAAGTAGGGGCCGACACGCCACGAATGTTGTAAAATATTACATACGAGGTGTTAGGTTGCCTTAGGTTAGGATATATAACGTTATAGACGTATATAATGTTCCCACCGAGAAGTACGCGCCGACACGCAAGGAATGTTGTAAAATATTACGTCCGATAAGTTAGGTTGCCTTAGGTTAGGACATATAACGTCATAATTATTATGTATTACATCCGAGTTGTTAGGTTGCCTTAGGTTAGGGCATATAACGTTATAGACGTACATAATTTTCGCACCGAGAAGTAGATGCCGACACGCCACGAATGTTGTAAAATATTGCGTCCGAGATGTTAGGTTGCCTTAGGTTAGGACATATTACGTTATAGCTGCACATAATGTTCCCACTGAGAAGAAGTGGCCGACACGCCACGAATATTGTTAAATATTACATCCGAGGTGTTAGGTTGCCTTAGGTTAGGACATATAACGTTATAGACGTACATAATGTTCCGACCGAGGAGTAGGGGTCGACACGTAACGAATGTTATTAAATATGGTGTCCGAGATGTTAGCTTGCCTTAGGTTAGGACGTTTAACGTTATAGTCGTACATAATGTTCCCACCAAGAAGTAGGGGCCGACACGCCACGAATGTTATAAAATATTACATACGAGGTGTTAGGTTGCCTTAGGTTAGGATATATAACGTTATAGACGTATATAATGTTCCCACCGAGAAGTAGGCGCCGACACGCAAGGAATGTTGTAAAATATTACGTCCGATAAGTTAGGTGGCCTTAGGTTAGGACATATAACGTCATAATTATTATGTATTACATCCGAGTTGTTAGGTTGCCTTAGGTTAGGGCATATAACGTTATAGACGTACATAATTTTCGCACCGAGAAGTAGGTGCCGACACACCACGAATGTTGTAAAATATTGCGTCCGAGATGTTAGGTTGCCTTAGGTTAGGACATATTACGTTATAGCTGCACATAATGTTCCCACCGAGAAGAAGTGGCCGACACGCCACGAATGTTGTTAAATATTACATCCGAGGTGTTAGGTTGCCTTAGGTTAGGACATATAACGTTATATCCGTACATAATGTTCCCACCGAGAAGTAGGCGCCGGCACGCCACGAATGTTGTAAAATATTGCGTCCGAAATGTTAGGTTGCCTTAGGTTAGGACATATAATGTTATAGCCGTACATAATTTTCGCACCGAGAAGTAGATGCCGACACGCCACGAATGTTGTAAAATATTGCGTCCGAGATGTTAGGTTGCCTTAGGTTAGGACATATTACGTTATAGCTGCACATAATGTTCCCACCGAGAAGAAGTGGCCGACACGCCACGAATATTGTTAAATATTACATCCGAGGTGTTAGGTTGCCTTAGGTTAGGACATATAACGTTATAGACGTACATAATGTTCCGACCGAGGAGTAGGGGTCGACACGTAACGAATGTTATTAAATATGGTGTCCGAGATGTTAGCTTGCCTTAGGTTAGGACGTATAACGTTATAGTCGTACATAATGTTCCCACCAAGAAGTAGGGGCCGACACGCCACGAATGTTGTAAAATATTACATACGAGGTGTTAGGTTGCCTTAGGTTAGGATATATAACGTTATAGACGTATATAATGTTCCCACCGAGAAGTAGGCGCCGACACGCAAGGAATGTTGTAAAATATTAAGTCCGATAAGTTAGGTGGCCTTAGGTTAGGACATATAACGTCATAATTATTATGTATTACATCCGAGTTGTTAGGTTGCCTTAGGTTAGGGCATATAACGTTATAGACGTACATAATTTTCGCACCGAGAAGTAGGTGCCGACACGCCACGAATGTTGTAAAATATTGCGTCCGAGATGTTAGGTTGCCTTAGGTTAGGACATATTACGTTATAGCTGCACATAATGTTCCCACCGAGAAGAAGTGGCCGACACGCCACGAATGTTGTTAAATATTACATCCGAGGTGTTAGGTTGCCTTAGGTTAGGACATATAACGTTATATCCGTACATAATGTTCCCACCGAGAAGTAGGCGCCGACACGCCACGAATGTTGTAAAATATTACATCCGAGATGTTAGGTTGCCCTAGGATAGGACATATAACGTTATAGACGTACATAATGTTCCGACCGAGAAGTAGGTGCCCACAAGCAAGGAATGTTGTAAAATATCACGTCCGAGATGTTAAATTGCCTTAGGTTAGGACATATAACGTTATAGACGTACATAATGTTCCCACCGAGGAGTAGGGGTCGACACGTAACGAATGTTGATAAATATTACATCCGAGATGTTAGGTTGCCTTAGGTTAGGACATATTACGTTATAGCTGCACATAATGTTCCCACCGAGAAGAAGTGGCCGACACGCCACGAATGTTTTTAAATATTACATCCGAGGTGTTAGGTTTCCTTAGCTTAGGACATATAACGTTATATCCGTACATAATGTTCCCACCGAGAAGTAGGCGCCGACACGCCACGAATGTTGTAAAATATTACATCCGAGATGTTAGGTTGCCCTAGGATAGGACATATAACGTTATAGACGTACATAATGTTCCCACCGAGAAGTACGTGCCGACACGCAAGGAATGTTGTAAAATATCACGTCCGAGATGTTAAATTGCCTTAGGTAAGGACATATAACGTTATAGACGTACACAATGTTCCCACCGAGGAGTAGGGGTCGACACGTAACGATTGTTCTTAAATATTGTGTCCGAGATATCAGGTTGCATTAGGTTAGGACATATAACGTTATATACGTACATAATGTTCCCACCGAGGAGTAGGGGTCGACACGTAACGAATGTTCTTAAATATTGTGTCCGAGATATCAGGTTGCATTAGGTTAGGACATATAACGTTATATACGTACATAATGTTCCCACCGAGAAGTAGAGGCCGACACGCAAGGAATGTTGTAAAATATTACATCCGAGATGTTAGATTGCCTTAGGTTAGGATATATAAAGTTATAGACGTATATAATATTCCCACGGAGCAGTATGCGCCGAAACGCAAGGATTGTTGTAAAATATTACATCCGAGATGTTAGGTTGCCTTACGTTAGGACATATTACGTTATAGCTGCACATAATGTTCCCACCGTGGAGTAGGGGTCGACACGTAACGAATGTTATTAAATATGGTGTCCGAGATGTTAGCTTGCCTTAGGTTAGCACGTATTACGTTATAGTCGTACATAATGTTCCCACCAAGAAGTAGGGGCCAACACGCCACGAATGTTGTAAAATATTACATACGAGGTGTTAGGTTGCCTTAGGTTAGGATATATAACGTTATAGACGTATATAATGTTCCCACGGAGAAGTAGGCGCCGACACGCAAGGAATGTTGTAAAATATTACGTCCGATAAGTTAGGTTGCCTTAGGTTAGGACATATAACGTCATAATTATTATGTATTACATCCGAGTTGTTAGGTTGCCTTAGGTTAGGGCATATAACGTTATAGACGTACATAATTTTCGCACCGAGAAGTAGATGCCGACACGCCACGAATGTTGTAAAATATTGCGTCCGAGATGTTAGGTTGCCTTAGGTTAGGACATATTACGTTATAGCTGCACATAATGTTCCCACCGAGAAGAAGTGCCCGACACGCCACGAATATTGTTAAATATTACATCCGAGGTGTTAGGTTGCCTTAGGTTAGGACATATAACGTTATAGACGTACATAATGTTCCGACCGAGGAGTAGGGGTCGACACGTAACGAATGTTATTAAATATGGTGTCCGAGATGTTAGCTTGCCTTAGGTTAGGACGTATAACGTTATAGTCGTACATAATGTTCCCACCAAGAAGTAGGGGCCGACACGCCACGAATGTTGTAAAATATTACATACGAGGTGTTAGGTTGCCTTAGGTTAGGATATATAACGTTATAGACGTATATAATGTTCCCACCGAGAAGTAGGCGCCGACACGCAAGGAATGTTGTAAAATATTACGTCCGATAAGTTAGGTGGCCTTAGATTAGGACATATAACGTCATAATTATTATGTATTACATCCGAGGTGTTAGGTTGCCTTAGGTTAGGGCATATAACGTTATAGACGTACATAATTTTCGCACCGAGAAGTAGGTGCCGACACGCCACGAATGTTGTAAAATATTGCGTCCGAGATGTTAGGTTGCCTTAGGTTAGGACATATTACGTTATAGCTGCACATAATGTTCCCACCGAGAAGAAGTGGCCGACACGCCACGAATGTTGTTAAATATTACATCCGAGGTGTTAGGTTGCCTTACGTTAGGACATATAACGTTATATCCGTACATAATGTTCCCACCGAGAAGTAGGCGCCGACACGCCACGAATGTTGTAAAATATTACATCCGAGATGTTAGGTTGCCCTAGGATAGGAGATATAACGTTATAGACGTACATAATGTTCCGACCGAGAAGTAGGTGCCGACAAGCAAGGAATGTTGTAAAATATCACGTCCGAGATGTTAAATTGCCTTAGGTTAGGACATATAACGTTATAGACGTACATAATGTTCCCACCGAGGAGTAGGGGTCGACACGTAACGAATGTTGATAAATATTGTGTCCGAGATGTCAGGTTGCATTAAGTTAGGACATATAACGATATATACGTACATAATGTTCCCACCGAGAAGTAGGTGCCGACACGAATGGAATGTTGTAAAATATTGCGTCCGAGATGTTAGGTGGCCTTAGGTTAGGACATATAATGTTATAGCCGTACATAATGTTCCCACCGCGAAGTAGGTGCCGACGCGAATGGAATGTTGTAAAATACTACATCCGAGATGTTAGGTTGCCTTAGGTTAGGACATATTACGTTATAGCTGCACATAATGTTCCCACCGAGAAGAAGTGGCCGACACGCCACGAATGTTTTTAAATATTACATCCGAGGTGTTAGGTTTCCTTAGGTTAGGACATATAACGTTATATCCGTACATAATGTTCCCACCGAGAAGTAGGCGCCGACACGCCACGAATGTTGTAAAATATTACATCCGAGATGTTAGGTTGCCCTAGGATAGGACATATAACGTTATAGACGTACATAATGTTCCCACCGAGAAGTAGGTGCCGACACGCAAGGAATGTTGTAAAATATTACGTCCGAGATGTTAAATTGCCTTAGGTTAGGACATATAACGTTATAGACGTACACAATGTTCCCACCGAGGAGTAGGGGTCGACACGTAACGAATGTTCTTAAATATTGTGTCCGAGATATCAGGTTGCATTAGGTTAGGACATATAACGTTATATACGTACATAATGTTCCCACCGAGGAGTAGGGGTCGACACGTAACGAATGTTCTTAAATATTGTGTCCGAGATATCAGGTTGCATTAGGTTAGGACATATAACGTTATATACGTACATAATGTTCCCACCGAGAAGTAGAGGCCGACACGCAAGGAATGTTGTAAAATATTACATCCGAGATGTTAGATTGCCTTAGGTTAGGATATATAAAGTTATAGACGTATATAATATTCCCACGGAGCAGTATGCGTCGACACGCAAGGAATGTTGTAAAATATTACATCCGAGATGTTAGGTGGCCTTAGGTTAGGACATATAATGTTATAGCCGTATATAATGTTCCCACCGAGGAGTAGGCGCCGACACGCAAGGAATGTTGTAAAATATTACATCCGAGATGTCAGGTTGCCTTATGTTAGGATATATAAAGTTCTAGACGTATATAATATTCTCACGGAGCAGTATGCGCCGAAACGCAAGGATTGTTGTAAAATATTACATCCGAGATGTTAGGTTGCCTTACGTTAGGACATATTACGTTATAGCTGCACATAATGTTCCCACCGTGGAGTAGGGGTCGACAAGTAACGAATGTTATTAAATATGGTGTCCGAGATGTTAGCTTGCCTTAGGTTAGGACGTATTACGTTATAGTCGTACATAATGTTCCCACCAAGAAGTAGGGGCCAACACGCCACGAATGTTGTAAAATATTACATACGAGGTGTTAGGTTGCCTTAGGTTAGGATATATAACGTTATAGACGTATATAATGTTCCCACGGAGAAGTAGGCGCCGACACGCAAGGAATGTTGTAAAATATTACGTCCGATAAGTTAGGTTGCCTTAGGTTAGGACATATAACGTCATAATTATTATGTATTACATCCGAGTTGTTAGGTTGCCTTAGGTTAGGGCATATAACGTTATAGACGTACATAATTTTCGCACCGAGAAGTAGGTGCCGACACGCCACGAATGTTGTAAAATATTGCGTCCGAAATGTTAGGTTGCATTAGGTTAGGACATATTACGTTATAGCTCCACATAATGTTCCCACCGAGAAGAAGTGGCCGACACGCCACGAATGTTGTTAAATATTACATCCGAGGTGTTAGGTTGCCTTAGGTTAGGACATATAACGTTATATCCGTACATAATGTTCCCACCGAGAAGTAGGCGCCGACACGTCACGAATGTTGTAAAATATTACATCCGAGATGTTAGGTTGCCCTAGGATAGGACATATAACGTTATAGACGTACATAATGTTCCCACCGAGAAGTAGGTGCCGACACGCAAGGAATGTTGTAAAATATCACGTCCGAGATGTTAAATTGCCTTAGGTTAGGACATATAACGTTATAGACGTTCATAATGTTCCCACCGAGGAGTAGGGGTCGACACGTAACGAATGTTGTTAAATATTGTGTCCGAGATATCAGGTTGCATTAGGTTAGGACATATAACGTTATATACGTACATAATGTTCCCACCCAGGAGTAGGGGTCGACACGTAACGAATGTTGTTAAATATTGTGTCCGAGATATCAGGTTGCATTAGGTTAGGACATATAACGTTATATACGTACATAATGTTCCCACCGAGAAGTAGGTGCCGACACGAATGGAATGTTTTAAAATATTGCGTCCGAAATGTTAGGTTGCCTTAGGTTAGGACATATAATGTTATAGCCGTATATAATGTTACCACCGAAAAGTAGGTGCCGACACGCAAGGAATGCTGTAAAATATTACATCCGAGATGTTAGGTTGCCTTAGGATAAGATATATAACGTTATAGAAGTACATAATGTTCCCACCGAGAAGTAGGGGCCGACACGCCACGAATATTGTTATATATTACATACGAGGTGTTGGGTTGCCTTAGGTTAGGACATATAACGTTATAGACGTACATAATGTTCCCACCGAGGAGTAGTGGTCGACACGTAACGAATGTTGTTAAATATTGTGTCCGAGATATCAGGTTGCAATAGGTTAGGACATATAATGTTATATACGTACATAATGTTCCCACCGAGAAGTAGGTGCCGACACGAATGGAATGTTGTAAAATATTGCGTCCGAGATGTTAGGTGGCCTTAAGTTAGGCCATATAATGTTATAGCCGTACATAACGTTCCCACCGAGAAGTAGGCGCCGACACGCCACGAATGTTGTAAAATATTACATCCGAGATGTTAGGTTGCCCAAGGATAGGACACATAACGTTATAGACGTACATAATGTTCCCACCGAAAAGTAGGTGCCGACACGCAAGGAATTTTGTAAAATATTACTACCGAGATGTTAGATTGCCTTAGGATAGGACATATAATGTTATAGACGTACATAATGTTCCCACCCAGGAGTAGGGGTCGACACGTAACGAATGTTGTTAAATATTGTGTCCGAGATATCAGGTTGCATTAGGTTAGGACATATAACGTTATATACGTACATAATGTTCCCACCGAGAAGTAGGTGCCGACACGAATGGAATGTTTTAAAATATTGCGTCCGAAATGTTAGGTTGCCTTAGGTTAGGACACTCAACGTTATAGACGTACATAATGTTCCCACCGAGAAGTGGAGGCCGACACGCCATGAATGTTGTGAAATATTACATTCGAGATGTTAGGTTTGCTTAGGTTAGTACATGTAACGTTATATACGTACATAATGTGCCCACCAAGAAGTAGGAGCCGACACGCAAGGAATGTTATAAAATACTACATTCGAGATGTTAGGTTGCCCTAGGATAGGACATATAACGTTATAGACGTATATAATGTTACCACCGAAAAGTAGGTGCCGACACGCAAGGAATGCTGTAAAATATTACATCCGAGATGTTAGGTTGCCTTAGGATAAGATATATAACGTTATAGAAGTACATAATGTTCCCACCGAGAAGTAGGGGCCGACACGCAAGGAAAGTTGTAAAATATTACATCCGAGATCTTAGGTTGCCTTAGGTTAGGATATATAACATTATAGACGTACATAATATTCCCACCGAGGAGTAGGGGTCGACACGTATCTAATGTTGTTAAATATTGTGTCCGAGATACCAGGTTGCATTAGGTTAGGACATATAACGTTATAGACGTACATAATGTTCCCACCGAGGAGTAGGGGTCGACACGCAAGGAATGTTATAAAATATTACATCCGAGATGTTAGGTTGCCCTAGGATAGGACATATAACGTTATAGACGTATATAATGTTACCACCGAAAAGTAGGTGCCGACACACAAGGAATGCTGTAAAATATTACATCCGAGATGTTAGGTTGCCTTAGGATAGGATATATAACGTTATAGACGTACATAATGTTCCCACCGAGAAGCAGGGGCCGACACGCAAGGAATGTTGTAAAATATTACATCCGAGATGTTAGATTGCCTTTGGTTAGTACATATAACGTTATAGACGTACATTATGTTCCCACCGAGGAGTAGGGTTCGACACGTAACGAATGTTGTTAAATATTGTGTCCGAGATATCAGGTTGCATTAGGTTAGGACATGTAACGTTGTATACGTACATAATGTTCCCACCGAGAAGTAGGTGCCGAAACGAATGGAATGTTGTAATATATTGCGTCCGAGATGTTAGGTGGCCTTAGGCTGGAACATATAATGTTATAGCCGTACATAATGTTCCCACCGAGAAGTAGGCGCCGACAAGCAAGGAATGTTGTAAAATATTACATCCGATATGTTAGGTTGCCTTATGTTAGGATATATAAAGTTCTAGACGTATATACTATTCTCACGGAGCAGTATGCGCCGACACGCAAGGAATGTTGTAAAATATTACATCCGAGATGTTAGGTTTCCCTAGGATAGGGCATATAACGTTATAGACGTATATAATGTTACCACCGAAAAGTAGGTGCCGACACGCAAGGAATGCTGTAAAATATTACATCCGAGATCTTAGGTTGCCTTAGGTTAGGATATATAACATTATAGACGTACATAATATTCCCACCGAGGAGTAGGGGTCGACACGTATCTAATGTTGTTAAATATTGTGTCCGAGATACCAGGTTGCATTAGGTTAGGACATATAACGTTATAGACGTACATAATGTTCCCACCGAGGAGTAGGGGTCGACACGCAAGGAATGTTATAAAATATTACATCCGAGATGTTAGGTTGCCCTAGGATAGGACATATAACGGTATAGACGTATATAATGTTACCACCGAAAAGTAGGTGCCGACGCACAAGGAATGCTGTAAAATATTACATCCGAGATGTTAGGTTGCCTTAGGATAGGATATATAACGTTATAGACGTACATAATGTTCCCACCGAGAAGCAGGGGCCGACACGCAAGGAATGTTGTAAAATATTACATCCGAGATGTTAGATTGCCTTTGGTTAGTACATATAACGTTATAGACGTACATTATGTTCCCACCGAGGAGTAGGGGTCGACACGTAACGAATGTTGTTAAATATTGTGTCCGAGATATCAGGTTGCATTAGGTTAGGACATGTAACGTTGTATACGTACATAATGTTCCCACCGAGAAGTAGGTGCCGAAACGAATGGAATGTTGTAATATATTGCGTCCGAGATGTTAGGTGGCCTTAGGCTGGAACATATAATGTTATAGCCGTACATAATGTTCCCACCGAGAAGTAGGCGCCGACAAGCAAGGAATGTTGTAAAATATTACATCCGATATGTTAGGTTGCCTTATGTTAGGATATATAAAGTTCTAGACGTATATACTATTCTCACGGAGCAGTATGCGCCGACACGCAAGGAATGTTGTAAAATATTACATCCGAGATGTTAGGTTTCCCTAGGATAGGGCATATAACGTTATAGACGTATATAATGTTACCACCGAAAAGTAGGTGCCGACACGCAAGGAATGCTGTAAAATATTACATCCGAGATGTTAGGTTTGCTTAGGTTAGGACACATAACGTTATAGACGTACATAATGTTCCCACCGAGAAGCAGAGGCCGACACGCCACGAATGTTGTTAAATATTGCGTCCGAGATGTTAGGTGGCCTTAGGTTAGGACATATAATGTTATAGCCGTACATAATGTTCCCACCGAGAAGTAGGGGCCGACACGCAAGGAATGTTGTAAAATATTACATCCGAGATGTTAGGTTGCCTTAGCATAGGACATATAACTTTATAGCCGTACATAATGTTACCACCGAAAAGTAGGTGCCGACACGGAAAGAATACTGTAAAATATTACATCCGAGATGTTAGGTTGCCCTAGGATAGGACATATAACGTTATAGACGTATATAATGTTACCACCGAAAAGTAGGTGCCGACACACGAGGAATGCTGTAAAATATTACATCCGAGATGTTAGGTTGCCTTAGGATAGGATATATAACGTTATAGAAGTACATAATGTTCCCACCGAGAAGCAGGGGCCGACACGCAGCGAATGTTGTAAAATATTACATACGAGGTGTTAGGTTGCCTTAGGTTAGGACATATAACGTTATAGACGTACACAATGTTCGCACCGAAAAGTAGGTGCCGACACACAAGGAATGCTGTAAAATATTACATCCGAAATGTTAGGTTGCCTTAGGATAGGATATACAACGTTATAGAAGTACATAATGTTCCCACCGAGAAGCAGGGGCCGACACGCCGCGAATGTTGTAAAATGTTACATACGAGGTGTTAGGTTTGCTTAGGTTAGTACATATAACGTTATATACGTACATAATGTGCCCACCAAGAAGTAGGGGCCGACACGCAAGGAATGTTATAAAATACTACATCCGAGATGTTAGGTTGCCCTAGGATAGGACATATAACGTTATAGACGTATATAATGTTACCACCGAAAAGTAGGTGCCGACACGCAAGGAATTTTGTAAAATATTACTACCGAGATGTTAGATTGCCTTAGGGTAGGACATATTACGTTATAGCGGCTCATAATGTTCCCACCGAGAAGTAGTGGCCGACATGCCACGAATGTTCTTAAATATTACATCCGAGGTGTTAGGTTGCCTTAGGTAAGGACATATAACGTTATACCCGGAAATAATGTTCCCACCGAGAAGTAGGGGCCGACACGCAAGGAATGTTATAAAATATTACATCCGAGATGTTAGGTTGCCCTAGGATAGGACATATAACGTTATATACGTACATAATTTTCCCACCAAGAAGTACGGGCCGACACGCAAGGAATGTTGTAAAATATTACATCCGAGATGTTAGGTTGCCTTAGGTGAGGATATATAACATTATAGACGTACATAATGTACCCACCGAGGAGTAGGGGTCGACACGTAACGAATGTTGTTAAATATTGTGTCCGAGATATCAGGTTGCATTAGGTTAGGACATATAACGTTATATACGTACATAATGTTCCCACCGATAAGTAGGTGCCGACACGCATGGAATGTTGTAAAATATTGCGTCCGAGATGTTAGGTTGCCTTAGGCTAGGATATATAACGTTATATACGTACGTAATGTTCCCACCGAGAAGTAGGTGCCGACACGACTGGAATGTTGTAAAATATTACATCCGAGACGTTAGGTTGCCTTAGGTTAGGACATATAATGTTATAGCCGTACATAATGTTCCCACCGAGAAGTAGGCGCCGACACGCCACGAATGTTGTAAAATAATACATCCGAGATGTTAGGTTGCCCTAGGATAGGACATATAACGTTATAGACGTATATAATGTTACCACCGAAAAGTAGGTGCCGACACGCAAGGAATGCTGTAAAATATTACATCCGAGGTGTTAGGTTGTCTTCGGTTAGGACATAGAATGTTATATCCGTACATAATGTTCCCACCGAGGAGTAGGGGTCGACACGTAACGAATGTTGTTAAATATTGTGTCCGAGATATCAGGTTGCATTAGGTTAGGACATATAACGTTATATACGTACATAATGTTCCCACCGATAAGTAGGTGCCGACACGCATGGAATGTTGTAAAATATTGCGTCCGAGATGTTAGGTTGCCTTAGGCTAGGACATATTACGTTATAGCTGCACATAATGTTCCCACCGAGAAGTAGAGGCCGACACGCAAGGAATGTTGTAAAATATTACATCCGAGACGTTAGGTTGCCTTAGGTTAGGACATATAATGTTATAGCCGTACATAATGTTCCCACCGAGAAGTAGGCGCCGACACGCCACGAATGTTGTAAAATAATACATCCGAGATGTTAGGTTGCCCTAGGATAGGACATATAACGTTATAGACGTATATAATGTTACCACCGAAAAGTAGGTGCCGACACGCAAGGAATGCTGTAAAATATTACATCCCAGGTGTTAGGTTGTCTTCGGTTAGGACATAGAATGTTATATCCGTACATAATGTTCCCACCGAGAAGTAGGTGCCGACACGAATGGAATGTTTTAAAATATTGCGTCCGAAATGTTAGGTTGCCTTAGGTTAGGACATATAATGTTATAGCCGTACATAATGTTCCCACCGAGAAGTAGGCGTCGACACGCAAGGAATGTTGTAAAATACTACATTGGAGTTGTTAGGTTGCCTTAGGATAGGATATATAACGTTATAGAAGTACATAATGTTCCCACCGAGAAGTAGGGGCGGACACGAATGGAATGTTGTTAAATATGACATCCGAGGTGTTAGGTTGCCTTAG
Organism: Xylocopa violacea; assembly: GCA_963969225.1. NCBI lineage: Eukaryota > Metazoa > Arthropoda > Insecta > Hymenoptera > Apidae > Xylocopa > Xylocopa violacea. Next base: position 126,670 of record CAXAJV010001197.1, read on the forward strand.
GTTAGGACATATAACGTTATAGCCGTACATAATGTTCCCACCGAGAAGTAGGGGCCGACACGCAAGGAATGTTGTAAAATATTACATCCGAGATGTTAGGTTGCCCTAGGATAGGACATATATCGTTATAGACGTATATAATGTTCCCACCGGGAAGTAGGCGCCGACACGCCACGAATGTTGTAAAATATTACATCCGAGATGTTATGTTGCCCTAGGATAGGACATATAACGTTATAGGAGTACATAATGTTCCCACCGAGAAGTAGGGGCCGACACGCCACGAATGTTGTAAAATATTACATACGAGGTGTTAGGTTGCCTTAGGTTAGGACATATAACGTTATAGACGTACACAATGTTCGCACCGAAAAGTAGGTGCCGACACACAAGGAATGCTGTAAAATATTACATCCGAAATGTTAGGTTGCCTTAGGATAGGATATACAACGTTATAGAAGTACATAATGTTCCCACCGAGAAGCAGGGCCCGACACGCCGCGAATGTTGTAAAATATTACATACGAGGTGTTAGGTTTGCTTAGGTTAGTACATATAACGTTATATACGTACATAATGTGCCCACCATGAAGTAGGGGCCGACACGCAAGGAATGTTATAAAATACTACATCCGAGATGTTAGGTTGCCCTAGGATAGGACATATAACGTTATAGACGTATATAATGTTACCACCGAAAAGTAGGTGCCGACACGCAAGGAATTTTGTAAAATATTACTACCGAGATGTTAGATTGCCTTAGGGTAGGACATATTACGTTATAGCGGCTCATAATGTTCCCACCGAGAAGTAGTGGCCGACACGCCACGAATGTTCTTAAATATTACATCCGAGGTGTTAGGTTGCCTTAGGTAAGGACATATAACGTTATAGCCGGACATAATGTTCCCACCGAGAAGTAGGGGCCGACACGCAAGGAATGTTATAAAATATTACATCCGAGATGTTAGGTTGCCTTAGGTGAGGATATATAACATTATAGACGTACATAATGTACCCACCGAGGAGTAGGGGTCGACACGTAACGAATGTTGTTAAATATTGTGTCCGAGATATCAGGTTGCATTAGGTTAGGACATATAACGTTATATACGTACATAATGTTCCCACCGATAAGTAGGTGCCGACACGCATGGAATGTTGTAAAATATTGCGTCCGAGATGTTAGGTTGCCTTAGGCTAGGACATATTACGTTATAGCTGCACATAATGTTCCCACCGAGAAGTAGAGGCCGACACGCAAGGAATGTTGTAAAATATTACATCCGAGATGTTAGGTTGCCTTAGGTTAGGATATATAACGTTATATACGTACGTAATGTTCCCACCGAGAAGTAGGTGCCGACACGAATGGAATGTTGTAAAATATTACATCCGAGACGTTAGGTTGCCTTAGGTTAGGACATATAATGTTATAGCCGTACATAATGTTCCCACCGAGAAGTAGGCGCCGACACGCCACGAATGTTGTAAAATAATACATCCGAGATGTTAGGTTGCCCTAGGATAGGACATATAACGTTATAGACGTATATAATGTTACCACCGAAAAGTAGGTGCCGACACGCAAGGAATGCTGTAAAATATTACATCCGAGGTGTTAGGTTGTCTTCGGTTAGGACATAGAATGTTATATCCGTACATAATGTTCCCACCGAGAAGTAGGTGCCGACACGAATGGAATGTTTTAAAATATTGCGTCCGAAATGTTAGGTTGCCTTAGGTTAGGACATATAATGTTATAGCCGTACATAATGTTCCCACCGAGAAGTAGGCGTCGACACGCAAGGAATGTTGTAAAATACTACATTGGAGTTGTTAGGTTGCCTTAGGATAGGATATATAACGTTATAGAAGTACATAATGTTCCCACCGAGAAGTAGGGGCGGACACGAATGGAATGTTGTTAAATATGACATCCGAGGTGTTAGGTTGCCTTAGGTTAGGACATATAACGTTATAGCCGTACATAATGTTCCCACCGAGAAGTAGGGGCCGACACGCAAGGAATGTTGTAAAATATTACATCCGAGATGTTATGTTGCCCTAGGATAGGACATATAACGTTATAGGAGTACATAATGTTCCCACCGAGAAGTAGGGGCCGACACGCCACGAATGTTGTAAAATATTACATACGAGTTGTTAGGTTGCCTTAGGTTAGGACACATAACGTTATAGACGTACATAATGTTCCCACCGAGAAGTAGAGGCCGACACGCCACGAATGTTGTTAAATATTGCGTCCGAGATGTTAGGTGGCCTTAGGTTAGGACATATAATGTTATAGCCGTACATAATGTTCCCACCGAGAAGTAGGGGCCGACACGCAAGGAATGTTGTAAAATATTACATCCGGGATGTTAGGTTGCCTTAGGTTAGGATATATAACGTTATAGACGTACATAATGTTCCCACCGAGAAGTAGGGGCCGACACGCAAGGAATGTTGTAAAATATTACATCCGAAATGTTAGGTTGCCCTAGTATAGGACATATAACGTTATAGACGTATATAATGTTACCACCGAAAAGTTGGTGCCGACGCGCAAGGAATGCTGTAAAATATTACATCCGAGATGTTCGGTTGTCTTCGGTTAGGACATAGAACGTTATATCCGTACATAATTTTCCCACCGAGAAGTAGGGGCCGACACGCCACAAATGTTGTAAAATATTACATCCGAGATGTTAGCTTGCCTTAGGTTAGGACGTATAACGTTATAGTCATACATAATGTTCCCACCGAGAAGTAGGGGCCGACACGCCACAAATGTTGTAAAATGTTCCATCCGAGATGTTAGGTTGCCTTAGGTTAGGACACATAACGTTATAGACGTACATAATGTTCCCACCGAGAAGTAGAGGCCGACACGCAAGGAATGTTGTTAAATATTGCGTCCGAGATGTTGGGTGGCCTTAGGTTAGGACGTATAACGTCATAGTCGTACATAATGTTCCCACCAAGAAGTAGGGGCCGACACGCCACGAATGTTGTAAAATATTACATACGAGGTGTTAGGTTGCCTTAGGTTAGGACATATAACGTTATATACGTACATAATGTTCCCACCGTGAAGTAGGTGCCAGCACGAATGGAATGTTGTAAAATATTACATCCGAGATGTTAGGTTGCCTTAGGTTAGGATATATAAAGGTATAGACGTATATAATATTCCCACGGAGCAGTATGCGTCGACACACAAGGAATGTTGTAAAATATTACATCCGAAACGTTAGGTTGCCCTAGGATAGGACACATAACGTTATAGACGTACATAATGTTCCCACCGAGAAGTAGAGGCCGACACGCCACGAATGTTGCGAAATACTACATTGGAGTTGTTAGGTTGCCTTAGGTTAGGATGTATAACGGTATAGTCGTACATAATGTTCCCACCAAGAAGTAGGGGCCGACACGCAAGGAATGTTGTAAAATATTACATCCGAGATGTTAGATTGCCTTAGGTTAGGACATATAACGTTATAGACGTACATAATGTTCCCACCGAGGGGTAGGGGTCGACACGTAAAGAATGTTGTTAAATATTGTGTCCGAGATATCAGGTTGCATTAGGTTAGGACATGTAACGTTGTATACGTGCATAATGTTCCCACCGAGAAGTAGGTGCCGACACGAATGGAATGTTGTAATATATTGCGTCCGAGATGTTAGGTGGCCTTAGGATAGAACATATAATGTTATAGCCGTACATAATGTTACCACCGAAAAGTTGGTGCCGACACGCAAGGAATGCTGTAAAATATTACATCCGAGATGCTAGGTTGCCTTAGGATAGGATATATAACGTTATAGAAGTACATAATGTTCCCACCGAGAAGTAGGGGCGGACACGAATGGAATGTTGTTAAATATGACATCCGATGTGTTAGGTTGCCTTAGGTTAGGACATATAACGTTATAGCCGTACATAATGTTCCCACCGAGAAGTAGGGGCCGACACGCAAGGAATGTTGTAAAATATTACATCCGAGATGTTAGGTTGCCCTAGGATAGGACATATATCGTTATAGACGTACATAATGTTCCCACCGAGAAGTAGGGGCCGACTCGCCACGAATGTTGTAAAATATTACATACGAGGTGTTAGGTTGCCTTAGGTTAGGACACATAACGTTATAGACGTACATAATGTTCCCACCGAGAAGTAGAGGCCGACACGCCACGAATGTTGTTAAATATTGCGTCCGAGATGTTAGGTGGCCTTAGGTTAGGACATATAATGCTATAGCCGTACATAATGTTCCCACCGAGAAGTAGGGGCCGACACGCAAGGAATGTTGTAAAATATTACATCCGGGATGTTAGGTTGCCTTAGGTTAGGATATATAACGTTATAGACGTACATAATGTTCCCACCGAGAAGTAGGGGCCGACACGCAAGGAATGTTGTAAAATATTACATCCGAAATGTTAGGTTGCCCTAGGATCGGACATATAACGTTATAGACGTATATAATGTTACCACCGAAAAGTTGGTGCCGACACGCCACGAATGTTGTAAAATATTACATACGAGGTGTTAGGTTGCCTTAGGTTAGGACATATAACGTTATATACGTACATAATGTTCCCACCGTGAAGTAGGTGCCAGCACGAATGGAATGTTGTAAAATATTACATCCGAGATGTTAGGTTGCCTTAGGTTAGGATATATAAAGTTATAGACGTATATAATATTCCCACGGAGCAGTATGCGTCGACACGCAAGGAATGTTGTAAAATATTACATCCGAGACGTTAGGGTGCCTTAGGTTAGGACATATTATGTTATAGCTGCACATAATGTTCCCACCGAGAAGTAGAGGCCTACACGCCACGAATGTTGTAAAATATTACATCCGAAACGTTAGGTTGCGCTAGGATAGGACATATAACGTTATAGACGTATATAATGTTACCACCGAAAAGTAGGTGCCGACACGCAAGGAATTCTGTAAAATATTACATCCGAGGTGTTAGGTTGTCTTCGGTTAGGACATAGAACGTTATATCCGTACATAATGTTCCCACCGAGAAGTAGGGGCCGACACGCCACAAATGTTGTAAAATGTTCCATCCGAGATGTTAGGTTGCCTTAGGTTAGGACACATAACGTTATAGACGTACATAATGTTCCCACCGAGAAGTAGAGGCCGACACGCAAGGAATGTTGTTAAATATTGCGTCCGAGATGTTGGGTGGCCTTAGGTTAGGACGTATAACGTCATAGTCGTACATAATGTTCCCACCAAGAAGTAGGGGCCGACACGCCACGAATGTTGTAAAATATTACATACGAGGTGTTAGGTTGCCTTAGGTTAGGACATATAACGTTATATACGTACATAATGTTCCCACCGTGAAGTAGGTGCCAGCACGAATGGAATGTTGTAAAATATTACATCCGAGATGTTAGGTTGCCTTAGGTTAGGATATATAAAGTTATAGACGTATATAATATTCCCACGGAGCAGTATGCGTCGACACACAAGGAATGTTGTAAAATATTACATCCGAAACGTTAGGTTGCCCTAGGATAGGACACATAACGTTATAGACGTACATAATGTTCCCACCGAGAAGTAGAGGCCGACACGCCACGAATGTTGTGAAATACTACATTGGAGTTGTTAGGTTGCCTTAGGTTAGGATGTATAACGGTATAGTCGTACATAATGTTCCCACCAAGAAGTAGGGGCCGACACGCAAGGAATGTTGTAAAATATTACATCCGAGATGTTAGATTGCCTTAGGTTAGGACATATAACGTTATAGACGTACATAATGTTCCCACCGAGGGGTAGGGGTCGACACGTAACGAATGTTGTTAAATATTGTGTCCGAGATATCAGGTTGCATTAGGTTAGGACATGTAACGTTGTATACGTGCATAATGTTCCCACCGAGAAGTAGGTGCCGACACGAATGGAATGTTGTAATATATTGCGTCCGAGATGTTAGGTGGCCTTAGGATAGAACATATAATGTTATAGCCGTACATAATGTTACCACCGAAAAGTTGGTGCCGACACGCAAGGAATGCTGTAAAATATTACATCCGAGATGCTAGGTTGCCTTAGGATAGGATATATAACGTTATAGAAGTACATAATGTTCCCACCGAGAAGTAGGGGCGGACACGAATGGAATGTTGTTAAATATGACATCCGATGTGTTAGGTTGCCTTAGGTTAGGACATATAACGTTATAGCCGTACATAATGTTCCCACCGAGAAGTAGGGGCCGACACGCAAGGAATGTTGTAAAATATTACATCCGAGATGTTAGGTTGCCCTAGGATAGGACATATATCGTTATAGACGTACATAATGTTCCCACCGAGAAGTAGGGACCGACTCGCCACGAATGTTGTAAAATATTACATACGAGGTGTTAGGTTGCCTTAGGTTAGGACACATAACGTTATAGACGTACATAATGTTCCCACCGAGAAGTAGAGGCCGACACGCCACGAATGTTGTTAAATATTGCGTCCGAGATGTTAGGTGGCCTTAGGTTAGGACATATAATGCTATAGCCGTACATAATGTTCCCACCGAGAAGTAGGGGCCGACACGCAAGGAATGTTGTAAAATATTACATCCGGGATGTTAGGTTGCCTTAGGTTAGGATATATAACGTTATAGACGTACATAATGTTCCCACCGAGAAGTAGGGGCCGACACGCAAGGAATGTTGTAAAATATTACATCCGAAATGTTAGGTTGCCCTAGGATCGGACATATAACGTTATAGACGTATATAATGTTACCACCGAAAAGTTGGTGCCGACACGCCACGAATGTTGTAAAATATTACATACGAGGTGTTAGGTTGCCTTAGGTTAGGACATATAACGTTATATACGTACATAATGTTCCCACCGTGAAGTAGGTGCCAGCACGAATGGAATGTTGTAAAATATTACATCCGAGATGTTAGGTTGCCTTAGGTTAGGATATATAAAGTTATAGACGTATATAATATTCCCACGGAGCAGTATGCGTCGACACGCAAGGAATGTTGTAAAATATTACATCCGAGACGTTAGGGTGCCTTAGGTTAGGACATATTATGTTATAGCTGCACATAATGTTCCCACCGAGAAGTAGAGGCCTACACGCCACGAATGTTGTAAAATATTACATCCGAAACGTTAGGTTGCGCTAGGATAGGACATATAACGTTATAGACGTATATAATGTTACCACCGAAAAGTAGGTGCCGACACGCAAGGAATTCTGTAAAATATTACATCCGAGGTGTTAGGTTGTCTTCGGTTAGGACATAGAACGTTATATCCGTACATAATGTTCCCACCGAGAAGTAGGGGCCGACACGCCACAAATGTTGTAAAATATTCCATCCGAGATGTTAGGTTGCCTTAGGTTAGGACACATAACGTTATAGACGTACATAATGTTCCCACCGAGAACTAGAGGCCGACACGCCACGAATGTTGTGAAATATTACATCCGAGATGTTAGGTTTGCTTAGGTTAGGACATACAACGTTATATACGTACATAATGTTCCCACCAGGAAGTAGGGGCCGACACGCAAGGAATGCTGTAAAATATTACATCCGAGATGTTAGGTTGTCTTAGGATAGGATATATAACGTTATAGAAGTACATAATGTTCCCAACGAGAAGTAGAGGCCTACATGCCACGAATGTTGTAAAATATTACATACGAGGTGTTTGGTTGCCTTAGGTTAGGACACATAACGTTATAGACGTACATAATGTTCCCACCGAGAACTAGAGGCCGACACGCCACGAATGTTGTGAAATATTACATCCGAGATGTTAGGTTTGCTTAGGTTAGGACATACAACGTTATATACGTACATAATGTTCCCACCAGGAAGTAGGGGCCGACACGCAAGGAATGTTGTAAAATATTACATCCGAAATGTTAGGTTGCCTTAGGTTAGGACGTATAACGTTATAGAAGTACATAATGTTCCCACCGAGAAGTAGGGGCCGACACGCCACGAATGTTGTAAAATATTACATACGAGGTGTTAGGTTGCCTTAGGTTAGGACACATAACGTTATAGACGTACATAATGTTCCCACCGAGAAGTAGAGGCCGACACGCCACGAATGTTGTTAAATATTGCGTCCGAGATGTTAGGTGGCCTTAGGTTAGGACATATAATGCTATAGCCGTACATAATGTTCCCACCGAGAAGTAGGGGCCGACACGCAAGGAATGTTGTAAAATATTACATCCGGGATGTTAGGTTGCCTTAGGTTAGGATATATAACGTTATAGACGTACATAATGTTCCCACCGAGAAGTAGGGGCCGACACGCAAGGAATGTTGTAAAATATTACATCCGAAATGTTAGGTTGCCCTAGGATCGGACATATAACGTTATAGACGTATATAATGTTACCACCGAAAAGTTGGTGCCGACACGCCACGAATGTTGTAAAATATTACATACGAGGTGTTAGGTTGCCTTAGGTTAGGACATATAACGTTATATACGTACATAATGTTCCCACCGTGAAGTAGGTGCCAGCACGAATGGAATGTTGTAAAATATTACATCCGAGATGTTAGGTTGCCTTAGGTTAGGATATATAAAGTTATAGACGTATATAATATTCCCACGGAGCAGTATGCGTCGACACGCAAGGAATGTTGTAAAATATTACATCCGAGACGTTAGGGTGCCTTAGGTTAGGACATATTATGTTATAGCTGCACATAATGTTCCCACCGAGAAGTAGAGGCCTACACGCCACGAATGTTGTAAAATATTACATCCGAAACGTTAGGTTGCGCTAGGATAGGACATATAACGTTATAGACGTATATAATGTTACCACCGAAAAGTAGGTGCCGACACGCAAGGAATTCTGTAAAATATTACATCCGAGGTGTTAGGTTGTCTTCGGTTAGGACATAGAACGTTATATCCGTACATAATGTTCCCACCGAGAAGTAGGGGCCGACACGCCACAAATGTTGTAAAATATTCCATCCGAGATGTTAGGTTGCCTTAGGTTAGGACACATAACGTTATAGACGTACATAATGTTCCCACCGAGAACTAGAGGCCGACACGCCACGAATGTTGTGAAATATTACATCCGAGATGTTAGGTTTGCTTAGGTTAGGACATACAACGTTATATACGTACATAATGTTCCCACCAGGAAGTAGGGGCCGACACGCAAGGAATGCTGTAAAATATTACATCCGAGATGTTAGGTTATCTTAGGATAGGATATATAACGTTATAGAAGTACATAATGTTCCCAACGAGAAGTAGAGGCCTACATGCCACGAATGTTGTAAAATATTACATACGAGGTGTTTGGTTGCCTTAGGTTAGGACACATAACGTTATAGACGTACATAATGTTCCCACCGAGAACTAGAGGCCGACACGCCACGAATGTTGTGAAATATTACATCCGAGATGTTAGGTTTGCTTAGGTTAGGACATACAACGTTATATACGTACATAATGTTCCCACCAGGAAGTAGGGGCCGACACGCAAGGAATGTTGTAAAATATTACATCCGAAATGTTAGGTTGCCTTAGGTTAGGACGTATAACGTTATAGAAGTACATAATGTTCCCACCGAGAAGTAGGGGCCGACACGCCACGAATGTTGTAAAATATTACATACGAGGAGTTAGGTTGCCTTAGGTTAGGACACATAACGTTATAGACGTACATAATGTTCCCACCGAGAAGTAGAGGCCAACACGCCACGAATGATGTGAAATACTACATTCGAGTTGTTAGGTTGCCTTAGGTTAGGATGTATAACGGTATAGTCGTACATAATGTTCCCACCAAGAAGTAGGGGCCGACACGCAAGGAATGTTGTAAAATATTACATCCGAGATGTTAAATTGCCTTAGGTTAGGACATATAACGTTATAGACGTACATAATGTTCCCACCGAGGAGTAGGGGTCGACACGTAACGAATGTTGTTAAATATTGTGTCCGAGATATCAGGTTGCATTAGGTTAGGACATGTAACGTTGTATACGTACATAATGTTCCCACCGAGAAGTAGGTGCCGACACAAATGGAATGTTGTAATATATTGCGTCCGAGATGTTAGGTGGCCTTAGGTTAGAACATATAATGTTATAGCCGTACATAATGTTCCCACCGAGAAGTAGGCGCCGACAAGCAAGGAATGTTGTAAAATATTACATCCGATATGTTAGGTTGCTTTATGTTAGGATATATAAAGTTCTAGACGTATATACTATTCTCACGGAGCAGTATGCGCCGACACGCAAGGAATGTTATAAAATATTACATCCGAGATGTTAGGTTTCCCTAGGATAGGACATATAACGTTATAGACGTATATAATGTTACCACCGAAAAGTAGGTGCCGACACTCAAGGAATGCTGTAAAATATTACATCCGAGATGTTAGGTTTGCTTAGGTTAGGACATATAACGTTATATACGTACATAATGTTCCCACCAAGAAGTAGGGGCCGACACGCAAGGAATGTTGTGAAATATTACATCCGGGATGTTAGGTTGCCTTAGGTTAGGATATATAACGTTACAGACGTACATAATGTTCCCACCGAGAAGTAGGGGCCGACACGCAAGGAATCTTGTAAAATATTACATCCGAAATGTTAGGTTGCCCTAGGATAGGACATATAACGTTATAGACGTATATAATGATACCACCGAAAAGTTGGTGCCGACACGCAAGGAATGCTGTAAAATATTACATCCGAGATGTTAGGTTGCCTTAGGATAGGATATATAACGTTATAGAAGTACATAATGTTCCCACCGAGAAGTAGGGGCGGACACGAATTGAATGTTGTTAAATATGACATCCGAGGTGTTAGGTTGCCTTAGGTTAGGACATATAACGTTATAGCCGTACATAATGTTCCCACCGAGAAATAGGGGCCGACGCGCAAGGAATGTTGTAAAATATTACATCCGAGATGTTAGGTTGGTCTAGGATAGGACATATAACGTTATAGACGTATATAATGTTACTACCGAAAAGTAGGTGCCGACACGGAAGGAATTCGGTAAAATATTACATCCGAGATGTTAGGTTGTCTTAGGATAGGATATATAACGTTATAGAAGTACATAATGTTCCCAGCGAGAAGTAGAGGCCTACATGCCACGAATGTTGTAAAATATTACATACGAGGTGTTTGGTTGCCTTAGGTTAGGACACATAACGTTATAGACGTACATAATGTTCCCACCGAGAACTAGAGGCCGACACGCCACGAATGTTGTGAAATATTTCATCCGAGATGTTAGGTTTGCTTAGGTTAGGACATACAACGTTATATACGTACATAATGTTCCCACCGAGAAGTAGGGGCCGACACGCAAGGAATCTTGTAAAATATTACATCCGAAATGTTAGGTTGTCTTCGGTTAGGACATAGAACGTTATATCCGTACATAATTTTCCCACCGAGAAGTAGGGGCCGACACGCCACAAATGTTGTAAAATATTACATCCGAGATGTTAGCTTGCCTTACGTTAGGACGTATAACGTTATAGTCGTACATAATGTTCCCACCAAGAAGTAGGGGCCGACACGCCACGAATGTTGTAAAATATTACATACGAGGTGTTAGGTTGCCTTAGGTTAGGACATATAACGTTATATACGTACATAATGTTCCCACCGAGAAGTAGGTGCCAGCACGAATGGAATGTTGTAAAATATTACATCCGAGATGTTAGGTTGCCTTAGGTTAGCATATATAAAGTTATAGACGTACATAATATTCCCACGGAGCAGTATGTGTCGACACGCAAGGAATGTTGTAAAATATTACATCCGAGACGTTAGGTTGCCTTAGGTTAGGACATATTATGTTATAGCTGCACATAATGTTCGCACCGAGAAGTAGAGGCCTACACGCCACGAATGTTGTAAAATATTACATCCGAAACGTTAGGTTGCCCTAGGATAGGACATATAACGTTATAGACGTATATAATGTTACCACCGAAAAGTAGGTGCCGACACGCAAGGAATTCTGTAAAATATTACATCCGAGGTGTTAGGTTGTCTTCGGTTAGGACATAGAACGTTATATCCGTACATAATGTTCCCACCGAGAAGTAGGGGCCGACACGCCACAAATGTTGTAAAATGTTCCATCCGTGATGTTAGGTTGCCTTAGGTTAGGACACATAACGTTATAGACGTACATAATGTTCCCACCGAGAAGTAGAGGCCGACACGCAAGGAATGTTGTTAAATATTGCGTCCGAGATGTTAGGTGGCCTTAGGTTAGGACGTATAACGTCATAGTCGTACATAATGTTCCCACCAAGAAGTAGGGGCCGACACGCCACGAATGTTGTAAAATATTACATACGAGGTGTTAGGTTGCCTTAGGTTAGGACATATAACGTTATATACGTACATAATGTTCCCACCGTGAAGTAGGTGCCAGCACGAATGGAATGTTGTAAAATATTACATCCGAGATGTTAGGTTGCCTTAGGTTAGGATATATAAAGTTATAGACGTATATAATATTCCCACGGAGCAGTATGCGTCGACACACAAGGAATGTTGTAAAATATTACATCCGAAACGTTAGGTTGCCCTAGGATAGGACACATAACGTTATAGACGTACATAATGTTCCCACCGAGAAGTAGAGGCCGACACGCCACGAATGTTGTGAAATACTACATTGGAGTTGTTAGGTTGCCTTAGGTTAGGATGTATAACGGTATAGTCGTACATAATGTTCCCACCAAGAAGTAGGGGCCGACACGCAAGGAATGTTGTAAAATATTACATCCGAGATGTTAGATTGCCTTAGGTTAGGACATATAACGTTATAGACGTACATAATGTTCCCACCGAGGGGTAGGGGTCGACACGTAACGAATGTTGTTAAATATTGTGTCCGAGATATCAGGTTGCATTAGGTTAGGACATGTAACGTTGTATACGTGCATAATGTTCCCACCGAGAAGTAGGTGCCGACACGAATGGAATGTTGTAATATATTGCGTCCGAGATGTTAGGTGGCCTTAGGTTACAACATATAATGTTATAGCCGTACATAATGTTACCACCGAAAAGTTGGTGCCGACACGCAAGGAATGCTGTAAAATATTACATCCGAGATGCTAGGTTGCCTTAGGATAGGATATATAACGTTATAGAAGTACATAATGTTCCCACCGAGAAGTAGGGGCGGACACGAATGGAATGTTGTTAAATATGACATCCGATGTGTTAGGTTGCCTTAGGTTAGGACATATAACGTTATAGCCGTACATAATGTTCCCACCGAGAAGTAGGGGCCGACACGCAAGGAATGTTGTAAAATATTACATCCGAGATGTTAGGTTGCCCTAGGATAGGACATATATCGTTATAGACGTACATAATGTTCCCACCGAGAAGTAGGGGCCGACTCGCCACGAATGTTGTAAAATATTACATACGAGGTGTTAGGTTGCCTTAGGTTAGGACATATAACGTTATATACGTACATAATGTTCCCACCGAGAAGTAGGTGCCGACACAAATGGAATGTTGTAATATATTGCGTCCGAGATGTTAGGTGGCCTTAGGTTAGGACATATAATGCTATATCCGTATATAATGTTCCCACCGAGAAGTAGGGGCCGACACGCCACAAATGTTGTAAAATATTCCATCCGAGATGTTAGGTTGCCTTAGGTTAGGACACATAACGTTATAGACGTACATAATGTTCCCACCGAGAAGTAGAGGCCGACACGCAAGGAATGTTGTAAAATATTACATCCGAGATGTTAGGTTGCCCTAGGATAGGACATGTAACGTTATAGACGTATATAATGTTACCACCGAAAAGTAGGTGCCGACACGCAAGGAATGTTGTAAAATATTACATCCGAAATGTTAGGTTGCCTTAGGTTAGGACGTATAACGTTATAGAAGTACATAATGTTCCCACCGAGAAGTAGGGGTCGACACGCCACGAATGTTGTAAAATATTACATACGAGGAGTTAGGTTGCCTTAGGTTAGGACACATAACGTTATAGACGTACATAATGTTCCCACCGAGAAGTAGAGGCCAACACGCCACGAATGTTGTGAAATACTACATTCGAGTTGTTAGGTTGCCTTAGGTTAGGATGTATAACGGTATAGTCGTACATAATGTTCCCACCAAGAAGTAGGGGCCGACACGCAAGGAATGTTGTAAAATATTACATCCGAGATGTTAGATTGCCTTAGGTTAGGACATATAACGTTATAGACGTACATAATGTTCCCACCGAGGAGTAGGGGTCGACACGTAACGAATGTTGTTAAATATTGTGTCCGAGATATCAGGTTGCATTAGGTTAGGACATGTAACGTTGTATACGTACATAATGTTCCCACCGAGAAGTAGGGGCCGACACGCAAGGAATGTTGTGAAATATTACATCCGGGATGTTAGGTTGCCTTAGGTTAGGATATATAACATTATAGACGTACATAATGTTCCCACCGAGAAGTAGGGGCCGACACGCAAGGAATCTTGTAAAATATTACATCCGAAATGTTAGGTTGCCCTAGGATAGGACATATAACGTTATAGACGTATATAATGATACCACCGAAAAGTTGGTGCCGACACGCAAGGAATGCTGTAAAATATTACATCCGAGATGTTAGGTTGCCTTAGGATAGGATATATAACGTTATAGAAGTACATAATGTTCCCACCGAGAAGTAGGGGCGGACACGAATTGAATGTTGTTAAATATGACATCCGAGGTGTTAGGTTGCCTTAGGTTAGGACATATAACGTTATAGCCGTACATAATGTTCCCACCGAGAAATAGGGGCCGACGCGCAAGGAATGTTGTAAAATATTACATCCGAGATGTTAGGTTGCCCTAGGATAGGACATATAACGTTATAGACGTATATAATGTTACTACCGAAAAGTAGGTGCCGACACGGAAGGAATTCGGTAAAATATTACATCCGAGATGTGAGGTTGTCTTAGGATAGGATATATAACGTTATAGAAGTACATAATGTTCCCACCGAGAAGTAGGGGCCGACTCGCCACGAATGTTGTAAAATATTACATACGAGGTGTTAGGTTGCCTTAGGTTAGGACATATAACGTTATATACGTACATAATGTTCCCACCGTGAAGTAGGTGCCAGCACGAATGGAATGTTGTAAAATATTACATCCGAGATGTTAGGTTGCCTTAGGTTAGGATATATAAAGTTATAGACGTATATAATATTCCCACGGAGCAGTATGCGTCGACACGCAAGGAATGTTGTAAAATATTACATCCGAGAAGTTAGGGTGCCTTAGGTTAGGACATATTATGTTATAGCTGCACATAATGTTCCCACCGAGAAGTAGAGGCCTACACGCCACGAATGTTGTAAAATATTACATCCGAAACGTTAGGTTGCGCTAGGATAGGACATATAACGTTATAGACGTATATAATGTTACCACCGAAAAGTAGGTGCCGACACGCAAGGAATTCTGTAAAATATTACATCCGAGGTGTTAGGTTGTCTTCGGTTAGGACATAGAACGTTATATCCGTACATAATGTTCCCACCGAGAAGTAGGGGCCGACACGCCACAAATGTTGTAAAATATTCCATCCGAGATGTTAGGTTGCCTTAGGTTAGGACACATAACGTTATAGACGTACATAATGTTCCCACCGAGAAGTAGAGGCCGACGCGCAAGGAATGTTGTAAAATATTACATCCGAGATGTTAGGTTGCCCTAGGATAGGACATGTAACGTTATAGACGTATATAATGTTACCACCGAAAAGTAGGTGCCGACACGCAAGGAATGCTGTAAAATATTACATCCGAGATGCTAGGTTGCCTTAGGATAGGATATATAACGTTATAGAAGTACATAATGTTCCCACCGAGAAGTAGGGGCGGACACGAATGGAATGTTGTTAAATATGACATCCGATGTGTTAGGTTGCCTTAGGTTAGGACATATAACGTTATAGCCGTACATAATGTTCCCACCGAGAAGTAGGGGCCGACACGCAAGGAATGTTGTAAAATATTACATCCGAGATGTTAGGTTGCCCTAGGATAGGACATATATCGTTATAGACGTACATAATGTTCCCACCGAGAAGTAGGGGCCGACTCGCCACGAATGTTGTAAAATATTACATACGAGGTGTTAGGTTGCCTTAGGTTAGGACACATAACGTTATAGACGTACATAATGTTCCCACCGAGAAGTAGAGGCCGACACGCCACGAATGTTGTTAAATATTGCGTCCGAGATGTTAGGTGGCCTTAGGTTAGGACATATAATGCTATAGCCGTACATAATGTTCCCACCGAGAAGTAGGGGCCGACACGCAAGGAATGTTGTAAAATATTACATCCGGGATGTTAGGTTGCCTTAGGTTAGGATATATAACGTTATAGACGTACATAATGTTCCCACCGAGAAGTAGGGGCCGACACGCAAGGAATGTTGTAAAATATTACATCCGAAATGTTAGGTTGCCCTAGGATCGGACATATAACGTTATAGACGTATATAATGTTTCCACCGAAAAGTTGGTGCCGACACGCAAGGAATGCTGTAAAATATTACATCCGAGATGTTCGGTTGTCTTCGGTTAGGACATAGAACGTTATATCCGTACAGAATGTTCCCACCGAGAAGTAGGGGCCGACACGCCACAAATGTTGTAAAATATTACATCCGAGATGTTAGCTTGCCTTAGGTTAGGACGTATAACGTTATAGTCGTACATAATGTTCCCACCAAGAAGTAGGGGCCGACACGCCACGAATGTTGTAAAATATTACATACGAGGTGTTAGGTTGCCTTAGGTTAGGACATATAACGTTATATACGTACATAATGTTCCCACCGTGAAGTAGGTGCCAGCACGAATGGAATGTTGTAAAATATTACATCCGAGATGTTAGGTTGCCTTAGGTTAGGATATATAAAGTTATAGACGTATATAATATTCCCACGGAGCAGTATGCGTCGACACGCAAGGAATGTTGTAAAATATTACATCCGAGAAGTTAGGGTGCCTTAGGTTAGGACATATTATGTTATAGCTGCACATAATGTTCCCACCGAGAAGTAGAGGCCTACACGCCACGAATGTTGTAAAATATTACATCCGAAACGTTAGGTTGCGCTAGGATAGGACATATAACGTTATAGACGTATATAATGTTACCACCGAAAAGTAGGTGCCGACACGCAAGGAATTCTGTAAAATATTACATCCGAGGTGTTAGGTTGTCTTCGGTTAGGACATAGAACGTTATATCCGTACATAATGTTCCCACCGAGAAGTAGGGGCCGACACGCCACAAATGTTGTAAAATATTCCATCCGAGATGTTAGGTTGCCTTAGGTTAGGACACATAACGTTATAGACGTACATAATGTTCCCACCGAGAAGTAGAGGCCGACGCGCAAGGAATGTTGTAAAATATTACATCCGAGATGTTAGGTTGCCCTAGGATAGGACATGTAACGTTATAGACGTATATAATGTTACCACCGAAAAGTAGGTGCCGACACGCAAGGAATGCTGTAAAATATTACATCCGAGATGTTAGGTTGTCTTAGGATTGGATATATAACGTTATAGAAGTACATAATGTTCCCAACGAGAAGTAGAGGCCTACATGCCACGAATGTTGTAAAATATTACATACGAGGTGTTTGGTTGCCTTAGGTTAGGACACATAACGTTATAGACGTACATAATGTTCCCACCGAGAACTAGAGGCCGACACGCCACGAATGTTGTGAAATATTACATCCGAGATGTTAGGTTTGCTTAGGTTAGGACATACAACGTTATATACGTACATAATGTTCCCACCAGGAAGTAGGGGCCGACACGCAAGGAATGTTGTAAAATATTACATCCGAAATGTTAGGTTGCCTTAGGTTAGGACGTATAACGTTATAGAAGTACATAATGTTCCCACCGAGAAGTAGGGGCCGACACGCCACGAATGTTGTAAAATATTACATACGAGGAGTTAGGTTGCCTTAGGTTAGGACACATAACGTTATAGACGTACATAATGTTCCCACCGAGAAGTAGAGGCCAACACGCCACGAATGTTGTGAAATACTACATTCGAGTTGTTAGGTTGCCTTAGGTTAGGATGTATAACGGTATAGTCGTACATAATGTTCCCACCAAGAAGTAGGGGCCGACACGCAAGGAATGTTGTAAAATATTACATCCGAGATGTTAGATTGCCTTAGGTTAGGACATATAGCGTTATAGACGTACATAATGTTCCCACCGAGGAGTAGGGGTCGACACGTAACGAATGTTGTTAAATATTGTGTCCGAGATATCAGGTTGCATTAGGTTAGGACATGTAACGTTGTATACGTACATAATGTTCCCACCGAGAAGTAGGTGCCGACACAAATGGAATGTTGTAATATATTGCGTCCGAGATGTTAGGTGGCCTTAGGTTAGAACATATAATGTTATAGCCGTACATAATGTTCCCACCGAGAAGTAGGCGCCGACAAGCAAGGAATGTTGTAAAATATTACATCCGATATGTTAGGTTGCCTTATGTTAAGATATATAAAGTTCTAGACGTATATACTATTCTCACGGAGCAGTATGCGCCGACACGCAAGGAATGTTATAAAATATTACATCCGAGATGTTAGGTTTCCCTAGGATAGGACATATAACGTTATAGACGTATATAATGTTACCACCGAAAAGTAGGTGCCGACACTCAAGGAATGCTGTAAAATATTACATCCGAGATGTTAGGTTTGCTTAGGTTAGGACATATAACGTTATATACGTACATAATGTTCCCACCAAGAAGTAGGGGCCGACACGCAAGGAATGTTGTGAAATATTACATCCGGGATGTTAGGTTGCCTTAGGTTAGGATATATAACGTTATAGACGTACATAATGTTCCCACCGAGAAGTAGGGGCCGACACGCAAGGAATCTTGTAAAATATTACATCCGAAATGTTAGGTTGCCCTAGGATAGGACATATAACGTTATAGACGTATATAATGATACCACCGAAAAGTTGGTGCCGACACGCAAGGAATGCTGTAAAATATTACATCCGAGATGTTAGGTTGCCTTAGGATAGGATATATAACGTTATAGAAGTACATAATGTTCCCACCGAGAAGTAGGGGCGGACACGAATTGAATGTTGTTAAATATGACATCCGAGGTGTTAGGTTGCCTTAGGTTAGGACATATAACGTTATAGCCGTACATAATGTTCCCACCGAGAAATAGGGGCCGACGCGCAAGGAATGTTGTAAAATATTACATCCGAGATGTTAGGTTGCCCTAGGATAGGACATATAACGTTATAGACGTATATAATGTTACTACCGAAAAGTAGGTGCCGACACGGAAGGAATTCGGTAAAATATTACATCCGAGATGTTAGGTTGTCTTAGGATAGGATATATAACGTTATAGAAGTACATAATGTTCCCACCGAGAAGTAGGGGCCGACTCGCCACGAATGTTGTAAAATATTACATACGAGGTGTTAGGTTGCCTTAGGTTAGGACACATAACGTTATAGACGTACATAATGTTCCCACCGAGAAGTAGAGGCCGACACGCCACGAATGTTGTTAAATATTGCGTCCGAGATGTTAGGTGGCCTTAGGTTAGGACATATAATGCTATATCCGTACATAATGTTCCCACCGAGAAGTAGGGGCCGACACGCCACAAATGTTGTAAAATATTCCATCCGAGATGTTAGGTTGCCTTAGGTTAGGACACATAACGTTATAGACGTACATAATGTTCCCACCGAGAAGTAGAGGCCGACACGCAAGGAATGTTGTAAAATATTACATCCGAGATGTTAGGTTGCCCTAGGATAGGACATGTAACGTTATAGACGTATATAATGTTACCACCGAAAAGTAGGTGCCGACACGCAAGGAATGTTGTAAAATATTACATCCGAAATGTTAGGTTGCCTTAGGTTAGGACGTATAACGTTATAGAAGTACATAATGTTCCCACCGAGAAGTAGGGGTCGACACGCCACGAATGTTGTAAAATATTACATACGAGGAGTTAGGTTGCCTTAGGTTAGGACACATAACGTTATAGACGTACATAATGTTCCCACCGAGAAGTAGAGGCCAACACGCCACGAATGTTGTGAAATACTACATTCGAGTTGTTAGGTTGCCTTAGGTTAGGATGTATAACGGTATAGTCGTACATAATGTTCCCACCAAGAAGTAGGGGCCGACACGCAAGGAATGTTGTAAAATATTACATCCGAGATGTTAGATTGCCTTAGGTTAGGACATATAACGTTATAGACGTACATAATGTTCCCACCGAGGAGTAGGGGTCGACACGTAACGAATGTTGTTAAATATTGTGTCCGAGATATCAGGTTGCATTAGGTTAGGACATGTAACGTTGTATACGTACATAATGTTCCCACCGAGAAGTAGGGGCCGACACGCAAGGAATGTTGTGAAATATTACATCCGGGATGTTAGGTTGCCTTAGGTTAGGATATATAACATTATAGACGTACATAATGTTCCCACCGAGAAGTAGGGGCCGACACGCAAGGAATCTTGTAAAATATTACATCCGAAATGTTAGGTTGCCCTAGGATAGGACATATAACGTTATAGACGTATATAATGATACCACCGAAAAGTTGGTGCCGACACGCAAGGAATGCTGTAAAATATTACATCCGAGATGTTAGGTTGCCTTAGGATAGGATATATAACGTTATAGAAGTACATAATGTTCCCACCGAGAAGTAGGGGCGGACACGAATTGAATGTTGTTAAATATGACATCCGAGGTGTTAGGTTGCCTTAGGTTAGGACATATAACGTTATAGCCGTACATAATGTTCCCACCGAGAAATAGGGGCCGACGCGCAAGGAATGTTGTAAAATATTACATCCGAGATGTTAGGTTGCCCTAGGATAGGACATATAACGTTATAGACGTATATAATGTTACTACCGAAAAGTAGGTGCCGACACGGAAGGAATTCGGTAAAATATTACATCCGAGATGTTAGGTTGTCTTAGGATAGGATATATAACGTTATAGAAGTACATAATGTTCCCACCGAGAAGTAGGGGCCGACTCGCCACGAATGTTGTAAAATATTACATACGAGGTGTTAGGTTGCCTTAGGTTAGGACATATAACGTTATATACGTACATAATGTTCCCACCGTGAAGTAGGTGCCAGCACGAATGGAATGTTGTAAAATATTACATCCGAGATGTTAGGTTGCCTTAGGTTAGGATATATAAAGTTATAGACGTATATAATATTCCCACGGAGCAGTATGCGTCGACACGCAAGGAATGTTGTAAAATATTACATCCGAGAAGTTAGGGTGCCTTAGGTTAGGACATATTATGTTATAGCTGCACATAATGTTCCCACCGAGAAGTAGAGGCCTACACGCCACGAATGTTGTAAAATATTACATCCGAAACGTTAGGTTGCGCTAGGATAGGACATATAACGTTATAGACGTATATAATGTTACCACCGAAAAGTAGGTGCCGACACGCAAGGAATTCTGTAAAATATTACATCCGAGGTGTTAGGTTGTCTTCGGTTAGGACATAGAACGTTATATCCGTACATAATGTTCCCACCGAGAAGTAGGGGCCGACACGCCACAAATGTTGTAAAATATTCCATCCGAGATGTTAGGTTGCCTTAGGTTAGGACACATAACGTTATAGACGTACATAATGTTCCCACCGAGAAGTAGAGGCCGACGCGCAAGGAATGTTGTAAAATATTACATCCGAGATGTTAGGTTGCCCTAGGATAGGACATGTAACGTTATAGACGTATATAATGTTACCACCGAAAAGTAGGTGCCGACACGCAAGGAATGCTGTAAAATATTACATCCGAGATGTTAGGTTGTCTTAGGATTGGATATATAACGTTATAGAAGTACATAATGTTCCCAACGAGAAGTAGAGGCCTACATGCCACGAATGTTGTAAAATATTACATACGAGGTGTTTGGTTGCCTTAGGTTAGGACACATAACGTTATAGACGTACATAATGTTCCCACCGAGAACTAGAGGCCGACACGCCACGAATGTTGTGAAATATTACATCCGAGATGTTAGGTTTGCTTAGGTTAGGACATACAACGTTATATACGTACATAATGTTCCCACCAGGAAGTAGGGGCCGACACGCAAGGAATGTTGTAAAATATTACATCCGAAATGTTAGGTTGCCTTAGGTTAGGACGTATAACGTTATAGAAGTACATAATGTTCCCACCGAGAAGTAGGGGTCGACACGCCACGAATGTTGTAAAATATTACATACGAGGAGTTAGGTTGCCTTAGGTTAGGACACATAACGTTATAGACGTACATAATGTTCCCACCGAGAAGTAGAGGCCAACACGCCACGAATGTTGTGAAATACTACATTCGAGTTGTTAGGTTGCCTTAGGTTAGGATGTATAACGGTATAGTCGTACATAATTTTCCCACCAAGAAGTAGGGGCCGACACGCAAGGAATGTTGTAAAATATTACATCCGAGATGTTAGATTGCCTTAGGTTAGGACATATAACGTTATAGACGTACATAATGTTCCCACCGAGGAGTAGGGGTCGACACGTAACGAATGTTGTTAAATATTGTGTCCGAGATATCAGGTTGCATTAGGTTAGGACATGTAACGTTGTATACGTACATAATGTTCCCACCGAGAAGTAGGGGCCGACACGCAAGGAATGTTGTGAAATATTACATCCGGGATGTTAGGTTGCCTTAGGTTAGGATATATAACATTATAGACGTACATAATGTTCCCACCGAGAAGTAGGGGCCGACACGCAAGGAATCTTGTAAAATATTACATCCGAAATGTTAGGTTGCCCTAGGATAGGACATATAACGTTATAGACGTATATAATGATACCACCGAAAAGTTGGTGCCGACACGCAAGGAATGCTGTAAAATATTACATCCGAGATGTTAGGTTGCCTTAGGATAGGATATATAACGTTATAGAAGTACATAATGTTCCCACCGAGAAGTAGGGGCGGACACGAATTGAATGTTGTTAAATATGACATCCGAGGTGTTAGGTTGCCTTAGGTTAGGACATATAACGTTATAGCCGTACATAATGTTCCCACCGAGAAATAGGGGCCGACGCGCAAGGAATGTTGTAAAATATTACATCCGAGATGTTAGGTTGCCCTAGGATAGGACATATAACGTTATAGACGTATATAATGTTACTACCGAAAAGTAGGTGCCGACACGGAAGGAATTCGGTAAAATATTACATCCGAGATGTTAGGTTGTCTTAGGATAGGATATATAACGTTATAGAAGTACATAATGTTCCCACCGAGAAGTAGGGGCCGACTCGCCACGAATGTTGTAAAATATTACATACGAGGTGTTAGGTTGCCTTAGGTTAGGACACATAACGTTATAGACGTACATAATGTTCCCACCGAGAAGTAGAGGCCGACACGCCACGAATGTTGTTAAATATTGCGTCCGAGATGTTAGGTGGCCTTAGGTTAGGACATATAATGCTATATCCGTACATAATGTTCCCACCGAGAAGTAGGGGCCGACACGCCACAAATGTTGTAAAATATTCCATCCGAGATGTTAGGTTGCCTTAGGTTAGGACACATAACGTTATAGACGTACATAATGTTCCCACCGAGAAGTAGAGGCCGACACGCAAGGAATGTTGTAAAATATTACATCCGAGATGTTAGGTTGCCCTAGGATAGGACATGTAACGTTATAGACGTATATAATGTTACCACCGAAAAGTAGGTGCCGACACGCAAGGAATGTTGTAAAATATTACATCCGAAATGTTAGGTTGCCTTAGGTTAGGACGTATAACGTTATAGAAGTACATAATGTTCCCACCGAGAAGTAGGGGTCGACACGCCACGAATGTTGTAAAATATTACATACGAGGAGTTAGGTTGCCTTAGGTTAGGACACATAACGTTATAGACGTACATAATGTTCCCACCGAGAAGTAGAGGCCAACACGCCACGAATGTTGTGAAATACTACATTCGAGTTGTTAGGTTGCCTTAGGTTAGGATGTATAACGGTATAGTCGTACATAATGTTCCCACCAAGAAGTAGGGGCCGACACGCAAGGAATGTTGTAAAATATTACATCCGAGATGTTAGATTGCCTTAGGTTAGGACATATAACGTTATAGACGTACATAATGTTCCCACCGAGGAGTAGGGGTCGACACGTAACGAATGTTGTTAAATATTGTGTCCGAGATATCAGGTTGCATTAGGTTAGGACATGTAACGTTGTATACGTACATAATGTTCCCACCGAGAAGTAGGGGCCGACACGCAAGGAATGTTGTGAAATATTACATCCGGGATGTTAGGTTGCCTTAGGTTAGGATATATAACATTATAGACGTACATAATGTTCCCACCGAGAAGTAGGGGCCGACACGCAAGGAATCTTGTAAAATATTACATCCGAAATGTTAGGTTGCCCTAGGATAGGACATATAACGTTATAGACGTATATAATGATACCACCGAAAAGTTGGTGCCGACACGCAAGGAATGCTGTAAAATATTACATCCGAGATGTTAGGTTGCCTTAGGATAGGATATATAACGTTATAGAAGTACATAATGTTCCCACCGAGAAGTAGGGGCGGACACGAATTGAATGTTGTTAAATATGACATCCGAGGTGTTAGGTTGCCTTAGGTTAGGACATATAACGTTATAGCCGTACATAATGTTCCCACCGAGAAATAGGGGCCGACGCGCAAGGAATGTTGTAAAATATTACATCCGAGATGTTAGGTTGCCCTAGGATAGGACATATAACGTTATAGACGTATATAATGTAACTACCGAAAAGTAGGTGCCGACACGGAAGGAATTCGGTAAAATATTACATCCGAGATGTTAGGTTGTCTTAGGATAGGATATATAACGTTATAGAAGTACATAATGTTCCCACCGAGAAGTAGGGGCCGACTCGCCACGAATGTTGTAAAATATTACATACGAGGTGTTAGGTTGCCTTAGGTTAGGACACATAACGTTATAGACGTACATAATGTTCCCACCGAGAAGTAGAGGCCGACACGCCACGAATGTTGTTAAATATTGCGTCCGAGATGTTAGGTGGCCTTAGGTTAGGACATATAATGCTATAGCCGTACATAATGTTCCCACCCAGAAGTAGGGGCCGACACGCAAGGAATGTTGTAAAATATTACATCCGAAATGTTAGGTTGCCCTAGGATCGGAGATATAACGTTATAGACGTATATAATGTTACCACCGAAAAGTAGGTGCCGACACTCAAGGAATGCTGTAAAATATTACATCCGAGATGTTAGGTTTGCTTAGGTTAGGACATATAACGTTATATACGTACATAATGTTCCCACCAAGAAGTAGGGGCCGACTCGCCACGAATGTTGTAAAATATTACATACGAGGTGTTAGGTTGCCTTAGGTTAGGACACATAACGTTATAGACGTACATAATGTTCCCACCGAGAAGTAGAGGCCGACACGCCACGAATGTTGTGAAATATTACATTCGAGATGTTAGGTTGCCTTAGGTTAGGACGTATAACGTTATAGACGTACATAATGTTCCCACCGAGAAGTTGGTGCCGACACGCAAGGAATGTTGTAAAATATCACGTCCGAGATGTTAAATTGCCTTAGGTTAGGACATATAACGTTATAGACGTACATAATGTTCCCACCGAGGAGTAGGGGTCAACACGTAACGAATGTTGTAAAATATTACATCCGAAATGTTAGGTTGCCCTAGGATAGGACATATAACGTTATAGACGTATATAATGTTACCACCGAGAAGTAGGGGCCGACACGCAAGGAATGCTGTAAAATATTACATCCGAGATGTTAGGTTGCGCTAGGATAGAACATATAACGTTATAGACGTATATAATGTTACCACCGAAAAGTTGGTGCCGACACGCAAGGAATGCTGTAAAATATTACATCCGAGATATTCGGTTGTCTTCGGTTAGGACATAGAACGTTATATCCGTACATAATGTTCCCACCGAGAAGTAGGGGCCGACACGCCACAAATGTTGTAAAATATTACATCCGAGATGTTAGCTTGCCTTAGGTTAGGACGTATAACGTTATAGTCGTACATAATGTTCCCACCAAGAAGTAGGGGCTGACACGCCACGAATGTTGTTAAATATTGCGTCCGAGATGTTAGGTGGCCTTAGGTTAGGACATATAATGCTATATCCGTACATAATGTTCCCACCGAGAAGTAGGGGCCGACACGCCACAAATGTTGTAAAATATTCCATCCGAGATGTTAGGTTGCCTTAGGTTAGGACACATAACGTTATAGACGTACATAATGTTCCCACCGAGAAGTAGAGGCCGACACGCAAGGAATGTTGTAAAATATTACATCCGAGATGTTAGGTTGCCCTAGGATAGGACATGTAACGTTATAGACGTATATAATGTTACCACCGAAAAGTAGGTGCCGACACGCAAGGAATGTTGTAAAATATTACATCCGAAATGTTAGGTTGCCTTAGGTTAGGACGTATAACGTTATAGAAGTACATAATGTTCCCACCGAGAAGTAGGGGTCGACACGCCACGAATGTTGTAAAATATTACATACGAGGAGTTAGGTTGCCTTAGGTTAGGACACATAACGTTATAGACGTACATAATGTTCCCACCGAGAAGTAGAGGCCAACACGCCACGAATGTTGTGAAATACTACATTCGAGTTGTTAGGTTGCCTTAGGTTAGGATGTATAACGGTATAGTCGTACATAATGTTCCCACCAAGAAGTAGGGGCCGACACGCAAGGAATGTTGTAAAATATTACATCCGAGATGTTAGATTGCCTTAGGTTAGGACATATAACGTTATAGACGTACATAATGTTCCCACCGAGGAGTAGGGGTCGACACGTAACGAATGTTGTTAAATATTGTGTCCGAGATATCAGGTTGCATTAGGTTAGGACATGTAACGTTGTATACGTACATAATGTTCCCACCGAGAAGTAGGTGCCGACACAAATGGAATGTTGTAATATATTGCGTCCGAGATGTTAGGTGGCCTTAGGTTAGAACATATAATGTTATAGCCGTACATAATGTTCCCACCGAGAAGTAGGCGCCGACAAGCAAGGAATGTTGTAAAATATTACATCCGATATGTTAGGTTGCCTTATGTTAGGATATATAAAGTTCTAGACGTATATACTATTCTCACGGAGCAGTATGCGCCGACACGCAAGGAATGTTATAAAATATTACATCCGAGATGTTAGGTTTCCCTAGGATAGGACATATAACGTTATAGACGTATATAATGTTACCACCGAAAAGTAGGTGCCGACACTCAAGGAATGCTGTAAAATATTACATCCGAGATGTTAGGTTTGCTTAGGTTAGGACATATAACGTTATATACGTACATAATGTTCCCACCAAGAAGTAGGGGCCGACACGCAAGGAATGTTGTGAAATATTACATCCGGGATGTTAGGTTGCCTTAGGTTAGGATATATAACATTATAGACGTACATAATGTTCCCACCGAGAAGTAGGGGCCGACACGCAAGGAATCTTGTAAAATATTACATCCGAAATGTTAGGTTGCCCTAGGATAGGACATATAACGTTATAGACGTATATAATGATACCACCGAAAAGTTGGTGCCGACACGCAAGGAATGCTGTAAAATATTACATCCGAGATGTTAGGTTGCCTTAGGATAGGATATATAACGTTATAGAAGTACATAATGTTCCCACCGAGAAGTAGGGGCGGACACGAATTGAATGTTGTTAAATATGACATCCGAGGTGTTAGGTTGCCTTAGGTTAGGACATATAACGTTATAGCCGTACATAATGTTCCCACCGAGAAATAGGGGCCGACGCGCAAGGAATGTTGTAAAATATTACATCCGAGATGTTAGGTTGCCCTAGGATAGGACATATAACGTTATAGACGTATATAATGTAACTACCGAAAAGTAGGTGCCGACACGGAAGGAATTCGGTAAAATATTACATCCGAGATGTTAGGTTGTCTTAGGATAGGATATATAACGTTATAGAAGTACATAATGTTCCCACCGAGAAGTAGGGGCCGACTCGCCACGAATGTTGTAAAATATTACATACGAGGTGTTAGGTTGCCTTAGGTTAGGACACATAACGTTATAGACGTACATAATGTTCCCACCGACAAGTAGAGGCCGACACGCCACGAATGTTGTTAAATATTGCGTCCGAGATGTTAGGTGGCCTTAGGTTAGGACATATAATGCTATAGCCGTACATAATGTTCCCACCCAGAAGTAGGGGCCGACACGCAAGGAATGTTGTAAAATATTACATCCGAAATGTTAGGTTGCCCTAGGATCGGAGATATAACGTTATAGACGTATATAATGTTACCACCGAAAAGTAGGTGCCGACACTCAAGGAATGCTGTAAAATATTACATCCGAGATGTTAGGTTTGCTTAGGTTAGGACATATAACGTTATATACGTACATAATGTTCCCACCAAGAAGTAGGGGCCGACTCGCCACGAATGTTGTAAAATATTACATACGAGGTGTTAGGTTGCCTTAGGTTAGGACACATAACGTTATAGACGTACATAATGTTCCCACCGAGAAGTAGAGGCCGACACGCCACGAATGTTGTGAAATATTACATTCGAGATGTTAGGTTGCCTTAGGTTAGGACGTATAACGTTATAGACGTACATAATGTTCCCACCGAGAAGTTGGTGCCGACACGCAAGGAATGTTGTAAAATATCACGTCCGAGATGTTAAATTGCCTTAGGTTAGGACATATAACGTTATAGACGTACATAATGTTCCCACCGAGGAGTAGGGGTCAACACGTAACGAATGTTGTAAAATATTACATCCGAAATGTTAGGTTGCCCTAGGATAGGACATATAACGTTATAGACGTATATAATGTTACCACCGAGAAGTAGGGGCCGACACGCAAGGAATGCTGTAAAATATTACATCCGAGATGTTAGGTTGCGCTAGGATAGAACATATAACGTTATAGACGTATATAATGTTACCACCGAAAAGTTGGTGCCGACACGCAAGGAATGCTGTAAAATATTACATCCGAGATATTCGGTTGTCTTCGGTTAGGACATAGAACGTTATATCCGTACATAATGTTCCCACCGAGAAGTAGGGGCCGACACGCCACAAATGTTGTAAAATATTACATCCGAGATGTTAGCTTGCCTTAGGTTAGGACGTATAACGTTATAGTCGTACATAATGTTCCCACCAAGAAGTAGGGGCTGACACGCCACGAATGTTGTTAAATATTGCGTCCGAGATGTTAGGTGGCCTTAGGTTAGGACATATAATGCTATATCCGTACATAATGTTCCCACCGAGAAGTAGGGGCCGACACGCCACAAATGTTGTAAAATATTCCATCCGAGATGTTAGGTTGCCTTAGGTTAGGACACATAACGTTATAGACGTACATAATGTTCCCACCGAGAAGTAGAGGCCGACACGCAAGGAATGTTGTAAAATATTACATCCGAGATGTTAGGTTGCCCTAGGATAGGACATGTAACGTTATAGACGTATATAATGTTACCACCGAAAAGTAGGTGCCGACACGCAAGGAATGTTGTAAAATATTACATCCGAAATGTTAGGTTGCCTTAGGTTAGGACGTATAACGTTATAGAAGTACATAATGTTCCCACCGAGAAGTAGGGGTCGACACGCCACGAATGTTGTAAAATATTACATACGAGGAGTTAGGTTGCCTTAGGTTAGGACACATAACGTTATAGACGTACATAATGTTCCCACCGAGAAGTAGAGGCCAACACGCCACGAATGTTGTGAAATACTACATTCGAGTTGTTAGGTTGCCTTAGGTTAGGATGTATAACGGTATAGTCGTACATAATGTTCCCACCAAGAAGTAGGGGCCGACACGCAAGGAATGTTGTAAAATATTACATCCGAGATGTTAGATTGCCTTAGGTTAGGACATATAACGTTATAGACGTACATAATGTTCCCACCGAGGAGTAGGGGTCGACACGTAACGAATGTTGTTAAATATTGTGTCCGAGATATCAGGTTGCATTAGGTTAGGACATGTAACGTTGTATACGTACATAATGTTCCCACCGAGAAGTAGGTGCCGACACAAATGGAATGTTGTAATATATTGCGTCCGAGATGTTAGGTGGCCTTAGGTTAGAACATATAATGTTATAGCCGTACATAATGTTCCCACCGAGAAGTAGGCGCCGACAAGCAAGGAATGTTGTAAAATATTACATCCGATATGTTAGGTTGCCTTATGTTAGGATATATAAAGTTCTAGACGTATATACTATTCTCACGGAGCAGTATGCGCCGACACGCAAGGAATGTTATAAAATATTACATCCGAGATGTTAGGTTTCCCTAGGATAGGACATATAACGTTATAGACGTATATAATGTTACCACCGAAAAGTAGGTGCCGACACTCAAGGAATGCTGTAAAATATTACATCCGAGATGTTAGGTTTGCTTAGGTTAGGACATATAACGTTATATACGTACATAATGTTCCCACCAAGAAGTAGGGGCCGACACGCAAGGAATGTTGTGAAATATTACATCCGGGATGTTAGGTTGCCTTAGGTTAGGATATATAACATTATAGACGTACATAATGTTCCCACCGAGAAGTAGGGGCCGACACGCAAGGAATCTTGTAAAATATTACATCCGAAATGTTAGGTTGCCCTAGGATAGGACATATAACGTTATAGACGTATATAATGATACCACCGAAAAGTTGGTGCCGACACGCAAGGAATGCTGTAAAATATTACATCCGAGATGTTAGGTTGCCTTAGGATAGGATATATAACGTTATAGAAGTACATAATGTTCCCACCGAGAAGTAGGGGCGGACACGAATTGAATGTTGTTAAATATGACATCCGAGGTGTTAGGTTGCCTTAGGTTAGGACATATAACGTTATAGCCGTACATAATGTTCCCACCGAGAAATAGGGGCCGACGCGCAAGGAATGTTGTAAAATATTACATCCGAGATGTTAGGTTGCCCTAGGGTAGGACATATAACGTTATAGACGTATATAATGTTACTACCGAAAAGTAGGTGCCGACACGGAAGGAATTCGGTAAAATATTACATCCGAGATGTTAGGTTGTCTTAGGATAGGATATATAACGTTATAGAAGTACATAATGTTCCCACCGAGAAGTAGGGGCCGACTCGCCACGAATGTTGTAAAATATTACATACGAGGTGTTAGGTTGCCTTAGGTTAGGACACATAACGTTATAGACGTACATAATGTTCCCACCGAGAAGTAGAGGCCGACACGCCACGAATGTTGTTAAATATTGCGTCCGAGACGTTAGGTGGCCTTAGGTTAGGACATATAATGCTATATCCGTACATAATGTTCCCACCGAGAAGTAGGGGCCGACACGCCACAAATGTTGTAAAATATTCCATCCGAGATGTTAGGTTGCCTTAGGTTAGGACACATAACGTTATAGACGTACATAATGTTCCCACCGAGAAGTAGAGGCCGACACGCAAGGAATGTTGTAAAATATTACATCCGAGATGTTAGGTTGCCCTAGGATAGGACATGTAACGTTATAGACGTATATAATGTTACCACCGAAAAGTAGGTGCCGACAAGCAAGGAATGCTGTAAAATATTACATCCGAGATGTTAGGTTGTCTTAGGATAGGATATATAACGTTATAGAAGTACATAATGTTCCCAACGAGAAGTAGAGGCCTACATGCCACGAATGTTGTAAAATATTACATACGAGGTGTTTGGTTGCCTTAGGTTAGGACACATAACGTTATAGACGTACATAATGTTCCCACCGAGAACTAGAGGCCGACACGCCACGAATGTTGTGAAATATTACATCCGAGATGTTAGGTTTGCTTAGGTTAGGACATACAACGTTATATACGTACATAATGTTCCCACCGAGAAGTAGGGGCCGACACGCAAGGAATCTTGTAAAATATTACATCCGAAATGTTAGGTTGCCCTAGGATAGGACATATAACGTTATAGACGTATATAATGATACCACCGAAAAGTTGGTGCCGACACGCAAGGAATGCTGTAAAATATTACATCCGAGATGTTAGGTTGCCTTAGGATAGGATATATAACGTTATAGAAGTACATAATGTTCCCACCGAGAAGTAGGGGCGGACACGAATTGAATGTTGTTAAATATGACATCCGAGGTGTTAGGTTGCCTTAGGTTAGGACATATAACGTTATAGCCGTACATAATGTTCCCACCGAGAAATAGGGGCCGACGCGCAAGGAATGTTGTAAAATATTACATCCGAGATGTTAGGTTGCCCTAGGATAGGACATATAACGTTATAGACGTATATAATGTAACTACCGAAAAGTAGGTGCCGACACGGAAGGAATTCGGTAAAATATTACATCCGAGATGTTAGGTTGTCTTAGGATAGGATATATAACGTTATAGAAGTACATAATGTTCCCACCGAGAAGTAGGGGCCGACTCGCCACGAATGTTGTAAAATATTACATACGAGGTGTTAGGTTGCCTTAGGTTAGGACACATAACGTTATAGACGTACATAATGTTCCCACCGAGAAGTAGAGGCCGACACGCCACGAATGTTGTTAAATATTGCGTCCGAGATGTTAGGTGGCCTTAGGTTAGGACATATAATGCTATAGCCGTACATAATGTTCCCACCCAGAAGTAGGGGCCGACACGCAAGGAATGTTGTAAAATATTACATCCGAAATGTTAGGTTGCCCTAGGATCGGAGATATAACGTTATAGACGTATATAATGTTACCACCGAAAAGTAGGTGCCGACACTCAAGGAATGCTGTAAAATATTACATCCGAGATGTTAGGTTTGCTTAGGTTAGGACATATAACGTTATATACGTACATAATGTTCCCACCAAGAAGTAGGGGCCGACTCGCCACGAATGTTGTAAAATATTACATACGAGGTGTTAGGTTGCCTTAGGTTAGGACACATAACGTTATAGACGTACATAATGTTCCCACCGGGAAGTAGAGGCCGACACGCCACGAATGTTGTGAAATATTACATTCGAGATGTTAGGTTGCCTTAGGTTAGGACGTATAACGTTATAGACGTACATAATGTTCCCACCGAGAAGTTGGTGCCGACACGCAAGGAATGTTGTAAAATATCACGTCCGAGATGTTAAATTGCCTTAGGTTAGGACATATAACGTTATAGACGTACATAATGTTCCCACCGAGGAGTAGGGGTCAACACGTAACGAATGTTGTAAAATATTACATCCGAAATGTTAGGTTGCCCTAGGATAGGACATATAACGTTATAGACGTATATAATGTTACCACCGAGAAGTAGGGGCCGACACGCAAGGAATGCTGTAAAATATTACATCCGAGATGTTAGGTTGCGCTAGGATAGAACATATAACGTTATAGACGTATATAATGTTACCACCGAAAAGTTGGTGCCGACACGCAAGGAATGCTGTAAAATATTACATCCGAGATATTCGGTTGTCTTCGGTTAGGACATAGAACGTTATATCCGTACATAATGTTCCCACCGAGAAGTAGGGGCCGACACGCCACAAATGTTGTAAAATATTACATCCGAGATGTTAGCTTGCCTTAGGTTAGGACGTATAACGTTATAGTCGTACATAATGTTCCCACCAAGACGTAGGGGCTGACATGCCACGAATGTTGTAAAATATTACATACGAGGTGTTAGGTTGCCTTAGGTTAGGATATATAACGTTATAGACGTGTATAATGTTCCCACGGAGAAGTAGGCGCCGACACGCAAGGAATGTTGTAAAATATTACGTCCGATAAGTTAGGATGCCTTAGGTTAGGACATATAACGTCATAATTATTATGTATTACATCCGAGTTGTTAGGTTGCCTTAGGTTAGGGCATATAACGTTATAGACGTACATAATGTTCCCACCGAGAAGTAGGAGCCGATACGCCACGAATGTTGTAAAATATTACATCCGAGATGTTAGGTTGCCCTAGGATAGGATATATAACGTTATAGACGTACATAATGTTCCCACCGAGAAGTAGGTGCCGACACGCAAGGAATGTTGTAAAATATCACGTCCGAGATGTTATGTTGCCTTCGGTTAGGATACATAACGTTATAGCCGTGCATAATGTTCCCACCGAGAAGTAGGGGCCGACACGCAAGGTATGTTGTGAAATATTACATCCGAGATGTTAGGTTTGCTTAGGTTAGGATATATAAAGTTATAGACGTATATAATATTCTCACGGAGCAGTATGCGCCGACACGCAAGGAATGTTGTAAAATAATACATCCGAGATGTTAGGTTGCCTTAGGTTAGGACATATTACGTTATAGCTACACATAATGTTCCCACCGAGGAGTAGGGGTCGACACACAACGAATGTTGTTAAATATTGTGTCCGAGATATCAGGTTGCATTAGGTTAGGACATATAACGTTAGATACGTACATAATGTTCCCACCGAGAAGTAGGTGCCGACACGCGTGGAATGTTGTAACATATTGCGTCTGAGATGTTAGGTATCCTTAGGTTAGGACGTATAACGTTATAGAAGTACATAATGTTCCCAACGAGAAGTAGGGGCCGACACGCCACAAATGTTGTAAAATATTACATCCGAGATGTTAGCTTGCCTTAGGTTAGGACGTATAACTTTATAGTCGTACACAATGTTCCCACCAAGAAGTAGGGGCCGACACGCCACGAATGTTGTAAAATATCACATACGATGTGTTAGGTTGCCTTATGTTAGGATATATAAAGTTCTAGACGTATATAATATTCGCACGGAGCAGTATGCGCCGAAACGCAAGGAATGTTGTAAAATATTACATCCGAGATGTTAGGTTGCCTTAGGTTAGGACATATTACGTTATAGCTGCACATAATGTTCCCACCGTGGAGTAGGGGTCGACACGTAACGAATGTTGTTAAATATTGTGTCCGAGATATCAGGTTGCGTTAGGTTAGGACATATAACGTTATATACGTACATAATGTTCCCACCGAGAAGTAGGTGCCGACACGAATGCAATGTTGTAATATATTGCGTCCGAGATGTTAGGTGGCCTTAGGTTAGAACATATAATGTTATAGCCGTACATAATGTTCCCACCGAGAAGTAGGCGCCGACAAGCAAGGAATGTTGTAAAATATTACATCCGATATGTTAGGTTGCCTTATGTTAGGATATATAAAGTTCTAGACGTATATACTATTCTCACGGAGCAGTATGCGCCGACACGCAAGGAATGTTATAAAATATTACATCCGAGATGTTAGGTTTCCCTAGGATAGGACATATAACGTTATAGGCGTATATAATGTTACCACCGAAAAGTAGGTGCCGACACTCAAGGAATGCTGTAAAATATTACATCCGAAATGTTAGGTTTGCTTAGGTTAGGACATATAACGTTATATACGTACATAATGTTCCCACCAAGAAGTAGGGGCCGACTCGCCACGAATGTTGTAAAATATTACATACGAGGTGTTAGGTTGCCTTAGGTTAGGACACATAACGTTATAGACGTACATAATGTTCCCACCGAGAAGTAGAGGCCGACACGCCACGAATGTTGTGAAATATTACATTCGAGATGTTAGGTTGCCTTAGGTTAGGACGTATAACGTTATATACGTACATAATGTTCCCACCGTGAAGTAGGTGCCAGCACGAATGGAATGTTGTAAAATATTACATCCGAGATGTTAGGTTGCCTTAGGTTAGGATATATAAAGTTATAGACGTATATAATATTCCCACGGAGCAGTATGCGTCGACACGCAAGGAATGTTGTAAAATATTACATCCGAGACGTTAGGGTGCCTTAGGTTAGGACATATTATGTTATAGCTGCACATAATGGTCCCACCGAGAAGTAGAGGCCAACACGCCACGAATGTTGTAAAATATTACATCCGAAACGTTAGGTTGCCCTAGGATAGGACACATAACGTTATAGACGTACATAATGTTCCCACCGAGAAGTAGAGGCCGACACGCCTCGAATGTTGTGAAATACTACATTGGAGTTGTTAGGTTGCCTTAGGTTAGGATGTATAACGGTATAGTCGTACATAATGTTCCCACCAAGAAGGAGGGGCCGACACGCAAGGAATGGTGTAAAATATTACATCCGAGATGTTAGGTTGCCTTAGGTTAGGACATATAACGTTATAGACGTACATAATGTTCCCACCGAGGAGTAGGGGTCGACACGTAACGAATGTTGTTAAATATTGTGTCCGAGATATCAGGTTGCATTAGGTTAGGACATATAACGTTATATACGTACATAATGTTCCCACCAAGAAGTAGGGGCCGACACGCAAGGAATGTTGTGAAATATTACATCCGGGATGTTAGGTTGCCTTAGGTTAGGACACATAACGTTATAGACGTACATAATGTTCCCACCGAGAAGTAGAGGCCGACACGCAAGGAATGTTGTAAAATATTACATCCGAGATGTTAGGTTGCCCTAGGATAGGACATGTAACGTTATAGACGTATATAATGTTACCACCGAAAAGTAGGTGCCGACACGCAAGGAATGTTGTAAAATATTACATCCGAAATGTTAGGTTGCCTTAGGTTAGGACGTATAACGTTATAGAAGTACATAATGTTCCCACCGAGAAGTAGGGGTCGACACGCCACGAATGTTGTAAAATATTACATACGAGGAGTTAGGTTGCCTTAGGTTAGGACACATAACGTTATAGACGTACATAATGTTCCCACCGAGAAGTAGAGGCCAACACGCCACGAATGTTGTGAAATACTACATTCGAGTTGTTAGGTTGCCTTAGGTTAGGATGTATAACGGTATAGTCGTACATAATGTTCCCACCAAGAAGTAGGGGCCGACACGCAAGGAATGTTGTAAAATATTACATCCGAGATGTTAGATTGCCTTAGGTTAGGACATATAACGTTATAGACGTACATAATGTTCCCACCGAGGAGTAGGGGTCGACACGTAACGAATGTTGTTAAATATTCTGTCCGAGATATCAGGTTGCATTAGGTTAGGACATGTAACGTTGTATACGTACATAATGTTCCCACCGAGAAGTAGGTGCCGACACAAATGGAATGTTGTAATATATTGCGTCCGAGATGTTAGGTGGCCTTAGGTTAGAACATATAATGTTATAGCCGTACATAATGTTCCCACCGAGAAGTAGGCGCCGACAAGCAAGGAATGTTGTAAAATATTACATCCGATATGTTAGGTTGCCTTATGTTAGGATATATAAAGTTCTAGACGTATATACTATTCTCACGGAGCAGTATGCGCCGACACGCAAGGAATGTTATAAAATATTACATCCGAGATGTTAGGTTTCCCTAGGATAGGACATATAACGTTATAGGCGTATATAATGTTACCACCGAAAAGTAGGTGCCGACACTCAAGGAATGCTGTAAAATATTACATCCGAAATGTTAGGTTTGCTTAGGTTAGGACATATAACGTTATATACGTACATAATGTTCCCACCAAGAAGTAGGGGCCGACTCGCCACGAATGTTGTAAAATATTACATACGAGGTGTTAGGTTGCCTTAGGTTAGGACACATAACGTTATAGACGTACATAATGTTCCCACCGAGAAGTAGAGGCCGACACGCCACGAATGTTGTGAAATATTACATTCGAGATGTTAGGTTGCCTTAGGTTAGGACGTATAACGTTATATACGTACATAATGTTCCCACCGTGAAGTAGGTGCCAGCACGAATGGAATGTTGTAAAATATTACATCCGAGATGTTAGGTTGCCTTAGGTTAGGATATATAAAGTTATAGACGTATATAATATTCCCACGGAGCAGTATGCGTCGACACGCAAGGAATGTTGTAAAATATTACATCCAAGACGTTAGGGTGCCTTAGGTTAGGACATATTATGTTATAGCTGCACATAATGGTCCCAGCGAGAAGTAGAGGCCTACACGCCACTAATGTTGTAAAATATTACATCCGAAACGTTAGGTTGCCCTAGGATAGGACACATAACGTTATAGACGTACATAATGTTCCCACCGAGAAGTAGAGGCCGACACGCCTCGAATGTTGTGAAATACTACATTGGAGTTGTTAGGTTGCCTTAGGTTAGGATGTATAACGGTATAGTCGTACATAATGTTCCCACCAAGAAGGAGGGGCCGACACGCAAGGAATGGTGTAAAATATTACATCCGAGATGTTAGGTTGCCTTAGGTTAGGACATATAACGTTATAGACGTACATAATGTTCCCACCGAGGAGTAGGGGTCGACACGTAACGAATGTTGTTAAATATTGTGTCCGAGATATCAGGTTGCATTAGGTTAGGACATATAACGTTATATACGTACATAATGTTCCCACCAAGAAGTAGGGGCCGACACGCAAGGAATGTTGTGAAATATTACATCCGGGATGTTAGGTTGCCTTAGGTTAGGACACATAACGTTATAGACGTACATAATGTTCCCACCGAGAAGTAGAGGCCGACACGCAAGGAATGTTGTAAAATATTACATCCGAGATGTTAGGTTGCCCTAGGATAGGACATGTAACGTTATAGATGTATATAATGTTACCACCGAAAAGTAGGTGCCGACACGCAAGGAATGTTGTAAAATATTACATCCGAAATGTTAGGTTGCCTTAGGTTAGGACGTATAACGTTATAGAAGTACATAATGTTCCCACCGAGAAGTAGGGGTCGACACGCCACGAATGTTGTAAAATATTACATACGAGGAGTTAGGTTGCCTTAGGTTAGGACACATAACGTTATAGACGTACATAATGTTCCCACCGAGAAGTAGAGGCCAACACGCCACGAATGTTGTAAAATATTACATCCGATATGTTAGGTTGCCTTATGTTAGGATATATAAAGTTCTAGACGTATATACTATTCTCACGGAGCAGTATGCGCCGACACGCAAGGAATGTTATAAAATATTACATCCGAGATGTTAGGTTTCCCTAGGATAGGACATATAACGTTATAGGCGTATATAATGTTACCACCGAAAAGTAGGTGCCGACACTCAAGGAATGCTGTAAAATATTACATCCGAAATGTTAGGTTTGCTTAGGTTAGGACATATAACGTTATATACGTACATAATGTTCCCACCAAGAAGTAGGGGCCGACTCGCCACGAATGTTGTAAAATATTACATACGAGGTGTTAGGTTGCCTTAGGTTAGGACACATAACGTTATAGACGTACATAATGTTCCCACCGAGAAGTAGAGGCCGACACGCCACGAATGTTGTGAAATATTACATTCGAGATGTTAGGTTGCCTTAGGTTAGGACGTATAACGTTATATACGTACATAATGTTCCCACCGTGAAGTAGGTGCCAGCACGAATGGAATGTTGTAAAATATTACATCCGAGATGTTAGGTTGCCTTAGGTTAGGATATATAAAGTTATAGACGTATATAATATTCCCACGGAGCAGTATGCGTCGACACGCAAGGAATGTTGTAAAATATTACATCCAAGACGTTAGGGTGCCTTAGGTTAGGACATATTATGTTATAGCTGCACATAATGGTCCCACCGAGAAGTAGAGGCCTACACGCCACTAATGTTGTAAAATATTACATCCGAAACGTTAGGTTGCCCTAGGATAGGACACATAACGTTATAGACGTACATAATGTTCCCACCGAGAAGTAGAGGCCGACACGCCTCGAATGTTGTGAAATACTACATTGGAGTTGTTAGGTTGCCTTAGGTTAGGATGTATAACGGTATAGTCGTACATAATGTTCCCACCAAGAAGGAGGGGCCGACACGCAAGGAATGGTGTAAAATATTACATCCGAGATGTTAGGTTGCCTTAGGTTAGGACATATAACGTTATAGACGTACATAATGTTCCCACCGAGGAGTAGGGGTCGACACGTAACGAATGTTGTTAAATATTGTGTCCGAGATATCAGGTTGCATTAGGTTAGGACATATAACGTTATATACGTACATAATGTTCCCACCAAGAAGTAGGGGCCGACACGCAAGGAATGTTGTGAAATATTACATCCGGGATGTTAGGTTGCCTTAGGTTAGGACACATAACGTTATAGACGTACATAATGTTCCCACCGAGAAGTAGAGGCCGACACGCAAGGAATGTTGTAAAATATTACATCCGAGATGTTAGGTTGCCCTAGGATAGGACATGTAACGTTATAGATGTATATAATGTTACCACCGAAAAGTAGGTGCCGACACGCAAGGAATGTTGTAAAATATTACATCCGAAATGTTAGGTTGCCTTAGGTTAGGACGTATAACGTTATAGAAGTACATAATGTTCCCACCGAGAAGTAGGGGTCGACACGCCACGAATGTTGTAAAATATTACATACGAGGAGTTAGGTTGCCTTAGGTTAGGACACATAACGTTATAGACGTACATAATGTTCCCACCGAGAAGTAGAGGCCAACACGCCACGAATGTTGTGAAATACTACATTCGAGTTGTTAGGTTGCCTTAGGTTAGGATGTATAACGGTATAGTCGTACATAATGTTCCCACCAAGAAGTAGGGGCCGACACGCAAGGAATGTTGTAAAATATTACATCCGAGATGTTAGATTGCCTTAGGTTAGGACATATAACGTTATAGATGTACATAATGTTCCCACCGAGGAGTAGGGGTCGACACGTAACGAATGTTGTTAAATATTGTGTCCGAGATATCAGGTTGCATTAGGTTAGGACATGTAACGTTGTATACGTACATAATGTTCCCACCGAGAAGTAGGTGCCGACACAAATGGAATGTTGTAATATATTGCGTCCGAGATGTTAGGTGGCCTTAGGTTAGAACATATAATGTTATAGCCGTACATAATGTTCCCACCGAGAAGTAGGCGCCGACAAGCAAGGAATGTTGTAAAATATTACATCCGATATGTTAGGTTGCCTTATGTTAGGATATATAAAGTTCTAGACGTATATACTATTCTCACGGAGCAGTATGCGCCGACACGCAAGGAATGTTATAAAATATTACATCCGAGATGTTAGGTTTCCCTAGGATAGGACATATAACGTAATAGACGTATATAATGTTACCACCGAAAAGTAGGTGCCGACACTCAAGGAATGCTGTAAAATATTACATCCGAGATGTTAGGTTTGCTTAGGTTAGGACATATAACGTTATAGCCGTACATAATGTTCCCACCGAGAAATAGGGGCCGACGCGCAAGGAATGTTGTAAAATATTACATCCGAGATGTTAGGTTGCCCTAGGATAGGACATATAACGTTATAGACGTATATAATGTTACTACCGAAAAGTAGGTGCCGACACGGAAGGAATTCGGTAAAATATTACATCCGAGATGTTAGGTTGTCTTAGGATAGGATATATAACGTTATAGAAGTACATAATGTTCCCACCGAGAAGTAGGGGCCGACTCGCCACGAATGTTGTAAAATATTACATACGAGGTGTTAGGTTGCCTTAGGTTAGGACACATAACGTTATAGACGTACATAATGTTCCCACCGAGAAGTAGAGGCCGACACGCCACGAATGTTGTTAAATATTGCGTCCGAGACGTTAGGTGGCCTTAGGTTAGGACATATAATGCTACATCCGTACATAATGTTCCCACCGAGAAGTAGGGGCCGACACGCCACAAATGTTGTAAAATATTCCATCCGAGATGTTAGGTTGCCTTAGGTTAGGACACATAACGTTATAGACGTACATAATGTTCCCACCGAGAAGTAGAGGCCGACACGCAAGGAATGTTGTAAAATATTACATCCGAGATGTTAGGTTGCCCTAGGATAGGACATGTAACGTTATAGACGTATATAATGTTACCACCGAAAAGTAGGTGCCGACAAGCAAGGAATGCTGTAAAATATTACATCCGAGATGTTAGGTTGTCTTAGGATAGGATATATAACGTTATAGAAGTACATAATGTTCCCAACGAGAAGTAGAGGCCTACATGCCACGAATGTTGTAAAATATTACATACGAGGTGTTTGGTTGCCTTAGGTTAGGACACATAACGTTATAGACGTACATAATGTTCCCACCGAGAACTAGAGGCCGACACGCCACGAATGTTGTGAAATATTACATCCGAGATGTTAGGTTTGCTTAGGTTAGGACATACAACGTTATATACGTACATAATGTTCCCACCGAGAAGTAGGGGCCGACACGCAAGGAATCTTGTAAAATATTACATCCGAAATGTTAGGTTGCCCTAGGATAGGACATATAACGTTATAGACGTATATAATGATACCACCGAAAAGTTGGTGCCGACACGCAAGGAATGCTGTAAAATATTACATCCGAGATGTTAGGTTGCCTTAGGATAGGATATATAACGTTATAGAAGTACATAATGTTCCCACCGAGAAGTAGGGGCGGACACGAATTGAATGTTGTTAAATATGACATCCGAGGTGTTAGGTTGCCTTAGGTTAGGACATATAACGTTATAGCCGTACATAATGTTCCCACCGAGAAATAGGGGCCGACGCGCAAGGAATGTTGTAAAATATTACATCCGAGATGTTAGGTTGCCCTAGGATAGGACATATAACGTTATAGACGTATATAATGTTACTACCGAAAAGTAGGTGCCGACACGGAAGGAATTCGGTAAAATATTACATCCGAGATGTTAGGTTGTCTTAGGATAGGATATATAACGTTATAGAAGTACATAATGTTCCCACCGAGAAGTAGGGGCCGACTCGCCACGAATGTTGTTAAATATTGCGTCCGAGATGTTAGGTGGCCTTAGGTTAGGACATATAATGCTATATCCGTACATAATGTTCCCACCGAGAAGTAGGGGCCGACACGCCACAAATGTTGTAAAATATTCCATCCGAGATGTTAGGTTGCCTTAGGTTAGGACACATAACGTTATAGACGTACATAATGTTCCCACCGAGAAGTAGAGGCCGACACGCAAGGAATGTTGTAAAATATTACATCCGAGATGTTAGGTTGCCCTAGGATAGGACATGTAACGTTATAGACGTATATAATGTTACCACCGAAAAGTAGGTGCCGACACGCAAGGAATGTTGTAAAATATTACATCCGAAATGTTAGGTTGCCTTAGGTTAGGACGTATAACGTTATAGAAGTACATAATGTTCCCACCGAGAAGTAGGGGTCGACACGCCACGAATGTTGTAAAATATTACATACGAGGAGTTAGGTTGCCTTAGGTTAG
Source organism: Xylocopa violacea (assembly GCA_963969225.1). NCBI lineage: Eukaryota > Metazoa > Arthropoda > Insecta > Hymenoptera > Apidae > Xylocopa > Xylocopa violacea. Next base: position 170,226 of record CAXAJV010001197.1, read on the forward strand.
GACACATAACGTTATAGACGTACATAATGTTCCCACCGAGAAGTAGAGGCCAACACGCCACGAATGTTGTGAAATACTACATTCGAGTTGTTAGGTTGCCTTAGGTTAGGATGTATAACGGTATAGTCGTACATAATGTTCCCACCAAGAAGTAGGGGCCGACTCGCCACGAATGTTGTAAAATATTACATACGAGGTGTTAGGTTGCCTTAGGTTAGGACACATAACGTTATAGACGTACATAATGTTCCCACCGAGAAGTAGAGGCCGACACGCCACGAATGTTGTGAAATATTACATTCGAGATGTTAGGTTGCCTTAGGTTAGGACGTATAACGTTATAGACGTACATAATGTTCCCACCGAGAAGTTGGTGCCGACACGCAAGGAATGTTGTAAAATATCACGTCCGAGATGTTAAATTGCCTTAGGTTAGGACATATAACGTTATAGACGTACATAATGTTCCCACCGAGGAGTAGGGGTCAACACGTAACGAATGTTGTAAAATATTACATCCGAAATGTTAGGTTGCCCTAGGATAGGACATATAACGTTATAGACGTATATAATGTTACCACCGAGAAGTAGGGGCCGACACGCAAGATATGCTGTAAAATATTACATCCGAGATGTTAGGTTGCGCTAGGATAGAACATATAACGTTATAGACGTATATAATGTTACCACCGAAAAGTTGGTGCCGACACGCAAGGAATGCTGTAAAATATTACATCCGAGATATTCGGTTGTCTTCGGTTAGGACATAGAACGTTATATCCGTACATAATGTTCCCACCGAGAAGTAGGGGCCGACACGCCACAAATGTTGTAAAATATTACATCCGAGATGTTAGCTTGCCTTAGGTTAGGACGTATAACGTTATAGTCGTACATAATGTTCCCACCAAGAAGTAGGGGCTGACATGCCACGAATGTTGTAAAATATTACATACGAGGTGTTAGGTTGCCTTAGGTTAGGATATATAACGTTATAGACGTATATAATGTTCCCACCAAGAAGTAGGGGCCGACTCGCCACGAATGTTGTAAAATATTACATACGAGGTGTTAGGTTGCCTTAGGTTAGGACACATAACGTTATAGACGTACATAATGTTCCCACCGAGAAGTAGAGGCCGACACGCCACGAATGTTGTGAAATATTACATTCGAGATGTTAGGTTGCCTTAGGTTAGGACGTATAACGTTATAGACGTACATAATGTTCCCACCGAGAAGTTGGTGCCGACACGCAAGGAATGTTGTAAAATATCACGTCCGAGATGTTAAATTGCCTTAGGTTAGGACATATAACGTTATAGACGTACATAATGTTCCCACCGAGGAGTAGGGGTCAACACGTAACGAATGTTGTAAAATATTACATCCGAAATGTTAGGTTGCCCTAGGATAGGACATATAACGTTATAGACGTATATAATGTTACCACCGAGAAGTAGGGGCCGACACGCAAGATATGCTGTAAAATATTACATCCGAGATGTTAGGTTGCGCTAGGATAGAACATATAACGTTATAGACGTATATAATGTTACCACCGAAAAGTTGGTGCCGACACGCAAGGAATGCTGTAAAATATTACATCCGAGATATTCGGTTGTCTTCGGTTAGGACATAGAACGTTATATCCGTACATAATGTTCCCACCGAGAAGTAGGGGCCGACACGCCACAAATGTTGTAAAATATTACATCCGAGATGTTAGCTTGCCTTAGGTTAGGACGTATAACGTTATAGTCGTACATAATGTTCCCACCAAGAAGTAGGGGCTGACATGCCACGAATGTTGTAAAATATTACATACGAGGTGTTAGGTTGCCTTAGGTTAGGATATATAACGTTATAGACGTATATAATGTTCCCACGGAGAAGTAGGCGCCGACACGCAAGGAATGTTGTAAAATATTACGTCCGATAAGTTAGGATGCCTTAGGTTAGGACATATAACGTCATAATTATTATGTATTACATCCGAGTTGTTAGGTTGCCTTAGGTTAGGGCATATAACGTTATAGACGTACATAATGTTCCCACCGAGAAGTAGGAGCCGATACGCCACGAATGTTGTAAAATATTACATCCGAGATGTTAGGTTGCCCTAGGATAGGATATATAACGTTATAGACGTACATAATGTTCCCACCGAGAAGTAGGTGCCGACACGCAAGGAATGTTGTAAAATATCACGTCCGAGATGTTATGTTGCCTTCGGTTAGGATACATAACGTTATAGCCGTGCATAATGTTCCCACCGAGAAGTAGGGGCCGACACGCAAGGTATGTTGTGAAATATTACATCCGAGATGTTAGGTTTGCTTAGGTTAGGATATATAAAGTTATAGACGTATATAATATTCTCACGGAGCAGTATGCGCCGACACGCAAGGAATGTTGTAAAATAATACATCCGAGATGTTAGGTTGCCTTAGGTTAGGACATATTACGTTATAGCTACACATAATGTTCCCACCGAGGAGTAGGGGTCGACACACAACGAATGTTGTTAAATATTGTGTCCGAGATATCAGGTTGCATTAGGTTAGGACATATAACGTTAGATACGTACATAATGTTCCCACCGAGAAGTAGGTGCCGACACGCGTGGAATGTTGTAACATATTGCGTCTGAGATGTTAGGTATCCTTAGGTTAGGACGTATAACGTTATAGAAGTACATAATGTTCCCAACGAGAAGTAGGGGCCGACACGCCACAAATGTTGTAAAATATTACATCCGAGATGTTAGCTTGCCTTAGGTTAGGACGTATAACTTTATAGTCGTACACAATGTTCCCACCAAGAAGTAGGGGCCGACACGCCACGAATGTTGTAAAATATCACATACGATGTGTTAGGTTGCCTTATGTTAGGATATATAAAGTTCTAGACGTATATAATATTCGCACGGAGCAGTATGCGCCGAAACGCAAGGAATGTTGTAAAATATTACATCCGAGATGTTAGGTTGCCTTAGGTTAGGACATATTACGTTATAGCTGCACATAATGTTCCCACCGTGGAGTAGGGGTCGACACGTAACGAATGTTGTTAAATATTGTGTCCGAGATATCAGGTTGCGTTAGGTTAGGACATATAACGTTATATACGTACATAATGTTCCCACCGAGAAGTAGGTGCCGACACGAATGGAATGTTGTAATATATTGCGTCCGAGATGTTAGGTGGCCTTAGGTTAGAACATATAATGTTATAGCCGTACATAATGTTCCCACCGAGAAGTAGGCGCCGACAAGCAAGGAATGTTGTAAAATATTACATCCGATATGTTAGGTTGCCTTATGTTAGGATATATAAAGTTCTAGACGTATATACTATTCTCACGGAGCAGTATGCGCCGACACGCAAGGAATGTTATAAAATATTACATCCGAGATGTTAGGTTTCCCTAGGATAGGACATATAACGTTATAGGCGTATATAATGTTACCACCGAAAAGTAGGTGCCGACACTCAAGGAATGCTGTAAAATATTACATCCGAAATGTTAGGTTTGCTTAGGTTAGGACATATAACGTTATATACGTACATAATGTTCCCACCAAGAAGTAGGGGCCGACTCGCCACGAATGTTGTAAAATATTACATACGAGGTGTTAGGTTGCCTTAGGTTAGGACACATAACGTTATAGACGTACATAATGTTCCCACCGAGAAGTAGAGGCCGACACGCCACGAATGTTGTGAAATATTACATTCGAGATGTTAGGTTGCCTTAGGTTAGGACGTATAACGTTATATACGTACATAATGTTCCCACCGTGAAGTAGGTGCCAGCACGAATGGAATGTTGTAAAATATTACATCCGAGATGTTAGGTTGCCTTAGGTTAGGATATATAAAGTTATAGACGTATATAATATTCCCACGGAGCAGTATGCGTCGACACGCAAGGAATGTTGTAAAATATTACATCCGAGACGTTAGGGTGCCTTAGGTTAGGACATATTATGTTATAGCTGCACATAATGGTCCCACCGAGAAGTAGAGGCCAACACGCCACGAATGTTGTAAAATATTACATCCGAAACGTTAGGTTGCCCTAGGATAGGACACATAACGTTATAGACGTACATATGTTCCCACCGAGAAGTAGAGGCCGACACGCCTCGAATGTTGTGAAATACTACATTGGAGTTGTTAGGTTGCCTTAGGTTAGGATGTATAACGGTATAGTCGTACATAATGTTCCCACCAAGAAGGAGGGGCCGACACGCAAGGAATGGTGTAAAATATTACATCCGAGATGTTAGGTTGCCTTAGGTTAGGACATATAACGTTATAGACGTACATAATGTTCCCACCGAGGAGTAGGGGTCGACACGTAACGAATGTTGTTAAATATTGTGTCCGAGATATCAGGTTGCATTAGGTTAGGACATATAACGTTATATACGTACATAATGTTCCCACCAAGAAGTAGGGGCCGACACGCAAGGAATGTTGTGAAATATTACATCCGGGATGTTAGGTTGCCTTAGGTTAGGACACATAACGTTATAGACGTACATAATGTTCCCACCGAGAAGTAGAGGCCGACACGCAAGGAATGTTGTAAAATATTACATCCGAGATGTTAGGTTGCCCTAGGATAGGACATGTAACGTTATAGACGTATATAATGTTACCACCGAAAAGTAGGTGCCGACACGCAAGGAATGTTGTAAAATATTACATCCGAAATGTTAGGTTGCCTTAGGTTAGGACGTATAACGTTATAGAAGTACATAATGTTCCCACCGAGAAGTAGGGGTCGACACGCCACGAATGTTGTAAAATATTACATACGAGGAGTTAGGTTGCCTTAGGTTAGGACACATAACGTTATAGACGTACATAATGTTCCCACCGAGAAGTAGAGGCCAACACGCCACGAATGTTGTGAAATACTACATTCGAGTTGTTAGGTTGCCTTAGGTTAGGATGTATAACGGTATAGTCGTACATAATGTTCCCACCAAGAAGTAGGGGCCGACACGCAAGGAATGTTGTAAAATATTACATCCGAGATGTTAGATTGCCTTAGGTTAGGACATATAACGTTATAGACGTACATAATGTTCCCACCGAGGAGTAGGGGTCGACACGTAACGAATGTTGTTAAATATTCTGTCCGAGATATCAGGTTGCATTAGGTTAGGACATGTAACGTTGTATACGTACATAATGTTCCCACCGAGAAGTAGGTGCCGACACAAATGGAATGTTGTAATATATTGCGTCCGAGATGTTAGGTGGCCTTAGGTTAGAACATATAATGTTATAGCCGTACATAATGTTCCCACCGAGAAGTAGGCGCCGACAAGCAAGGAATGTTGTAAAATATTACATCCGATATGTTAGGTTGCCTTATGTTAGGATATATAAAGTTCTAGACGTATATACTATTCTCACGGAGCAGTATGCGCCGACACGCAAGGAATGTTATAAAATATTACATCCGAGATGTTAGGTTTCCCTAGGATAGGACATATAACGTTATAGGCGTATATAATGTTACCACCGAAAAGTAGGTGCCGACACTCAAGGAATGCTGTAAAATATTACATCCGAAATGTTAGGTTTGCTTAGGTTAGGACATATAACGTTATATACGTACATAATGTTCCCACCAAGAAGTAGGGGCCGACTCGCCACGAATGTTGTAAAATATTACATACGAGGTGTTAGGTTGCCTTAGGTTAGGACACATAACGTTATAGACGTACATAATGTTCCCACCGAGAAGTAGAGGCCGACACGCCACGAATGTTGTGAAATATTACATTCGAGATGTTAGGTTGCCTTAGGTTAGGACGTATAACGTTATATACGTACATAATGTTCCCACCGTGAAGTAGGTGCCAGCACGAATGGAATGTTGTAAAATATTACATCCGAGATGTTAGGTTGCCTTAGGTTAGGATATATAAAGTTATAGACGTATATAATATTCCCACGGAGCAGTATGCGTCGACACGCAAGGAATGTTGTAAAATATTACATCCAAGACGTTAGGGTGCCTTAGGTTAGGACATATTATGTTATAGCTGCACATAATGGTCCCAGCGAGAAGTAGAGGCCTACACGCCACTAATGTTGTAAAATATTACATCCGAAACGTTAGGTTGCCCTAGGATAGGACACATAACGTTATAGACGTACATAATGTTCCCACCGAGAAGTAGAGGCCGACACGCCTCGAATGTTGTGAAATACTACATTGGAGTTGTTAGGTTGCCTTAGGTTAGGATGTATAACGGTATAGTCGTACATAATGTTCCCACCAAGAAGGAGGGGCCGACACGCAAGGAATGGTGTAAAATATTACATCCGAGATGTTAGGTTGCCTTAGGTTAGGACATATAACGTTATAGACGTACATAATGTTCCCACCGAGGAGTAGGGGTCGACACGTAACGAATGTTGTTAAATATTGTGTCCGAGATATCAGGTTGCATTAGGTTAGGACATATAACGTTATATACGTACATAATGTTCCCACCAAGAAGTAGGGGCCGACACGCAAGGAATGTTGTGAAATATTACATCCGGGATGTTAGGTTGCCTTAGGTTAGGACACATAACGTTATAGACGTACATAATGTTCCCACCGAGAAGTAGAGGCCGACACGCAAGGAATGTTGTAAAATATTACATCCGAGATGTTAGGTTGCCCTAGGATAGGACATGTAACGTTATAGATGTATATAATGTTACCACCGAAAAGTAGGTGCCGACACGCAAGGAATGTTGTAAAATATTACATCCGAAATGTTAGGTTGCCTTAGGTTAGGACGTATAACGTTATAGAAGTACATAATGTTCCCACCGAGAAGTAGGGGTCGACACGCCACGAATGTTGTAAAATATTACATACGAGGAGTTAGGTTGCCTTAGGTTAGGACACATAACGTTATAGACGTACATAATGTTCCCACCGAGAAGTAGAGGCCAACACGCCACGAATGTTGTAAAATATTACATCCGATATGTTAGGTTGCCTTATGTTAGGATATATAAAGTTCTAGACGTATATACTATTCTCACGGAGCAGTATGCGCCGACACGCAAGGAATGTTATAAAATATTACATCCGAGATGTTAGGTTTCCCTAGGATAGGACATATAACGTTATAGGCGTATATAATGTTACCACCGAAAAGTAGGTGCCGACACTCAAGGAATGCTGTAAAATATTACATCCGAAATGTTAGGTTTGCTTAGGTTAGGACATATAACGTTATATACGTACATAATGTTCCCACCAAGAAGTAGGGGCCGACTCGCCACGAATGTTGTAAAATATTACATACGAGGTGTTAGGTTGCCTTAGGTTAGGACACATAACGTTATAGACGTACATAATGTTCCCACCGAGAAGTAGAGGCCGACACGCCACGAATGTTGTGAAATATTACATTCGAGATGTTAGGTTGCCTTAGGTTAGGACGTATAACGTTATATACGTACATAATGTTCCCACCGTGAAGTAGGTGCCAGCACGAATGGAATGTTGTAAAATATTACATCCGAGATGTTAGGTTGCCTTAGGTTAGGATATATAAAGTTATAGACGTATATAATATTCCCACGGAGCAGTATGCGTCGACACGCAAGGAATGTTGTAAAATATTACATCCAAGACGTTAGGGTGCCTTAGGTTAGGACATATTATGTTATAGCTGCACATAATGGTCCCACCGAGAAGTAGAGGCCTACACGCCACTAATGTTGTAAAATATTACATCCGAAACGTTAGGTTGCCCTAGGATAGGACACATAACGTTATAGACGTACATAATGTTCCCACCGAGAAGTAGAGGCCGACACGCCTCGAATGTTGTGAAATACTACATTGGAGTTGTTAGGTTGCCTTAGGTTAGGATGTATAACGGTATAGTCGTACATAATGTTCCCACCAAGAAGGAGGGGCCGACACGCAAGGAATGGTGTAAAATATTACATCCGAGATGTTAGGTTGCCTTAGGTTAGGACATATAACGTTATAGACGTACATAATGTTCCCACCGAGGAGTAGGGGTCGACACGTAACGAATGTTGTTAAATATTGTGTCCGAGATATCAGGTTGCATTAGGTTAGGACATATAACGTTATATACGTACATAATGTTCCCACCAAGAAGTAGGGGCCGACACGCAAGGAATGTTGTGAAATATTACATCCGGGATGTTAGGTTGCCTTAGGTTAGGACACATAACGTTATAGACGTACATAATGTTCCCACCGAGAAGTAGAGGCCGACACGCAAGGAATGTTGTAAAATATTACATCCGAGATGTTAGGTTGCCCTAGGATAGGACATGTAACGTTATAGATGTATATAATGTTACCACCGAAAAGTAGGTGCCGACACGCAAGGAATGTTGTAAAATATTACATCCGAAATGTTAGGTTGCCTTAGGTTAGGACGTATAACGTTATAGAAGTACATAATGTTCCCACCGAGAAGTAGGGGTCGACACGCCACGAATGTTGTAAAATATTACATACGAGGAGTTAGGTTGCCTTAGGTTAGGACACATAACGTTATAGACGTACATAATGTTCCCACCGAGAAGTAGAGGCCAACACGCCACGAATGTTGTGAAATACTACATTCGAGTTGTTAGGTTGCCTTAGGTTAGGATGTATAACGGTATAGTCGTACATAATGTTCCCACCAAGAAGTAGGGGCCGACACGCAAGGAATGTTGTAAAATATTACATCCGAGATGTTAGATTGCCTTAGGTTAGGACATATAACGTTATAGATGTACATAATGTTCCCACCGAGGAGTAGGGGTCGACACGTAACGAATGTTGTTAAATATTGTGTCCGAGATATCAGGTTGCATTAGGTTAGGACATGTAACGTTGTATACGTACATAATGTTCCCACCGAGAAGTAGGTGCCGACACAAATGGAATGTTGTAATATATTGCGTCCGAGATGTTAGGTGGCCTTAGGTTAGAACATATAATGTTATAGCCGTACATAATGTTCCCACCGAGAAGTAGGCGCCGACAAGCAAGGAATGTTGTAAAATATTACATCCGATATGTTAGGTTGCCTTATGTTAGGATATATAAAGTTCTAGACGTATATACTATTCTCACGGAGCAGTATGCGCCGACACGCAAGGAATGTTATAAAATATTACATCCGAGATGTTAGGTTTCCCTAGGATAGGACATATAACGTAATAGACGTATATAATGTTACCACCGAAAAGTAGGTGCCGACACTCAAGGAATGCTGTAAAATATTACATCCGAGATGTTAGGTTTGCTTAGGTTAGGACATATAACGTTATAGCCGTACATAATGTTCCCACCGAGAAATAGGGGCCGACGCGCAAGGAATGTTGTAAAATATTACATCCGAGATGTTAGGTTGCCCTAGGATAGGACATATAACGTTATAGACGTATATAATGTTACTACCGAAAAGTAGGTGCCGACACGGAAGGAATTCGGTAAAATATTACATCCGAGATGTTAGGTTGTCTTAGGATAGGATATATAACGTTATAGAAGTACATAATGTTCCCACCGAGAAGTAGGGGCCGACTCGCCACGAATGTTGTAAAATATTACATACGAGGTGTTAGGTTGCCTTAGGTTAGGACACATAACGTTATAGACGTACATAATGTTCCCACCGAGAAGTAGAGGCCGACACGCCACGAATGTTGTTAAATATTGCGTCCGAGACGTTAGGTGGCCTTAGGTTAGGACATATAATGCTACATCCGTACATAATGTTCCCACCGAGAAGTAGGGGCCGACACGCCACAAATGTTGTAAAATATTCCATCCGAGATGTTAGGTTGCCTTAGGTTAGGACACATAACGTTATAGACGTACATAATGTTCCCACCGAGAAGTAGAGGCCGACACGCAAGGAATGTTGTAAAATATTACATCCGAGATGTTAGGTTGCCCTAGGATAGGACATGTAACGTTATAGACGTATATAATGTTACCACCGAAAAGTAGGTGCCGACAAGCAAGGAATGCTGTAAAATATTACATCCGAGATGTTAGGTTGTCTTAGGATAGGATATATAACGTTATAGAAGTACATAATGTTCCCAACGAGAAGTAGAGGCCTACATGCCACGAATGTTGTAAAATATTACATACGAGGTGTTTGGTTGCCTTAGGTTAGGACACATAACGTTATAGACGTACATAATGTTCCCACCGAGAACTAGAGGCCGACACGCCACGAATGTTGTGAAATATTACATCCGAGATGTTAGGTTTGCTTAGGTTAGGACATACAACGTTATATACGTACATAATGTTCCCACCGAGAAGTAGGGGCCGACACGCAAGGAATCTTGTAAAATATTACATCCGAAATGTTAGGTTGCCCTAGGATAGGACATATAACGTTATAGACGTATATAATGATACCACCGAAAAGTTGGTGCCGACACGCAAGGAATGCTGTAAAATATTACATCCGAGATGTTAGGTTGCCTTAGGATAGGATATATAACGTTATAGAAGTACATAATGTTCCCACCGAGAAGTAGGGGCGGACACGAATTGAATGTTGTTAAATATGACATCCGAGGTGTTAGGTTGCCTTAGGTTAGGACATATAACGTTATAGCCGTACATAATGTTCCCACCGAGAAATAGGGGCCGACGCGCAAGGAATGTTGTAAAATATTACATCCGAGATGTTAGGTTGCCCTAGGATAGGACATATAACGTTATAGACGTATATAATGTTACTACCGAAAAGTAGGTGCCGACACGGAAGGAATTCGGTAAAATATTACATCCGAGATGTTAGGTTGTCTTAGGATAGGATATATAACGTTATAGAAGTACATAATGTTCCCACCGAGAAGTAGGGGCCGACTCGCCACGAATGTTGTTAAATATTGCGTCCGAGATGTTAGGTGGCCTTAGGTTAGGACATATAATGCTATATCCGTACATAATGTTCCCACCGAGAAGTAGGGGCCGACACGCCACAAATGTTGTAAAATATTCCATCCGAGATGTTAGGTTGCCTTAGGTTAGGACACATAACGTTATAGACGTACATAATGTTCCCACCGAGAAGTAGAGGCCGACACGCAAGGAATGTTGTAAAATATTACATCCGAGATGTTAGGTTGCCCTAGGATAGGACATGTAACGTTATAGACGTATATAATGTTACCACCGAAAAGTAGGTGCCGACACGCAAGGAATGTTGTAAAATATTACATCCGAAATGTTAGGTTGCCTTAGGTTAGGACGTATAACGTTATAGAAGTACATAATGTTCCCACCGAGAAGTAGGGGTCGACACGCCACGAATGTTGTAAAATATTACATACGAGGAGTTAGGTTGCCTTAGGTTAGGACACATAACGTTATAGACGTACATAATGTTCCCACCGAGAAGTAGAGGCCAACACGCCACGAATGTTGTGAAATACTACATTCGAGTTGTTAGGTTGCCTTAGGTTAGGATGTATAACGGTATAGTCGTACATAATGTTCCCACCAAGAAGTAGGGGCCGACTCGCCACGAATGTTGTAAAATATTACATACGAGGTGTTAGGTTGCCTTAGGTTAGGACACATAACGTTATAGACGTACATAATGTTCCCACCGAGAAGTAGAGGCCGACACGCCACGAATGTTGTGAAATATTACATTCGAGATGTTAGGTTGCCTTAGGTTAGGACGTATAACGTTATAGACGTACATAATGTTCCCACCGAGAAGTTGGTGCCGACACGCAAGGAATGTTGTAAAATATCACGTCCGAGATGTTAAATTGCCTTAGGTTAGGACATATAACGTTATAGACGTACATAATGTTCCCACCGAGGAGTAGGGGTCAACACGTAACGAATGTTGTAAAATATTACATCCGAAATGTTAGGTTGCCCTAGGATAGGACATATAACGTTATAGACGTATATAATGTTACCACCGAGAAGTAGGGGCCGACACGCAAGATATGCTGTAAAATATTACATCCGAGATGTTAGGTTGCGCTAGGATAGAACATATAACGTTATAGACGTATATAATGTTACCACCGAAAAGTTGGTGCCGACACGCAAGGAATGCTGTAAAATATTACATCCGAGATATTCGGTTGTCTTCGGTTAGGACATAGAACGTTATATCCGTACATAATGTTCCCACCGAGAAGTAGGGGCCGACACGCCACAAATGTTGTAAAATATTACATCCGAGATGTTAGCTTGCCTTAGGTTAGGACGTATAACGTTATAGTCGTACATAATGTTCCCACCAAGAAGTAGGGGCTGACATGCCACGAATGTTGTAAAATATTACATACGAGGTGTTAGGTTGCCTTAGGTTAGGATATATAACGTTATAGACGTATATAATGTTCCCACGGAGAAGTAGGCGCCGACACGCAAGGAATGTTGTAAAATATTACGTCCGATAAGTTAGGATGCCTTAGGTTAGGACATATAACGTCATAATTATTATGTATTACATCCGAGTTGTTAGGTTGCCTTAGGTTAGGGCATATAACGTTATAGACGTACATAATGTTCCCACCGAGAAGTAGGAGCCGATACGCCACGAATGTTGTAAAATATTACATCCGAGATGTTAGGTTGCCCTAGGATAGGATATATAACGTTATAGACGTACATAATGTTCCCACCGAGAAGTAGGTGCCGACACGCAAGGAATGTTGTAAAATATCACGTCCGAGATGTTATGTTGCCTTCGGTTAGGATACATAACGTTATAGCCGTACATAATGTTTCCACCGAGAAGTAGGGGCCGACACGCAAGGTATGTTGTGAAATATTACATCCGAGATGTTAGGTTTGCTTAGGTTAGGATATATAAAGTTCTAGACGTATATAATATTCTCACGGAGCAGTATGCGCCGACACGCAAGGAATGTTGTAAAATAATACATCCGAGATGTTAGGTTGCCTTAGGTTAGGACATATTACGTTATAGCTACACATAATGTTCCCACCGAGGAGTAGGGGTCGACACACAACGAATGTTGTTAAATATTGTGTCCGAGATATCAGGTTGCATTAGGTTAGGACATATAACGTTAGATACGTACATAATGTTCCCACTGAGAAGTAGGTGCCGACACGCGTGGAATGTTGTAACATATTGCGTCTGAGATGTTAGGTTTCCTTAGGTTAGGACGTATAACGTTATAGAAGTACATAATGTTCCCAACGAGAAGTAGGGGCCGACACGCCACAAATGTTGTAAAATATTACATCCGAGATGTTAGCTTGCCTTAGGTTAGGACGTATAACTTTATAGTCGTACACAATGTTCCCACCAAGAAGTAGGGGCCGACACGCCACGAATGTTGTAAAATATCACATACGATGTGTTAGGTTGCCTTATGTTAGGATATATAAAGTTCTAGACGTATATAATATTCGCACTGAGCAGTATGCGCCGAAACGCAAGGAATGTTGTAAAATATTACATCCGAGATGTTAGGTTGCCTTAGGTTAGGACATATTACGTTATAGCTGCACATAATGTTCCCACCGTGGAGTAGGGGTCGACACGTAACGAATGTTGTTAAATATTGTGTCCGAGATATCAGGTTGCGTTAGGTTAGGACATATAACGTTATATACGTACATAATGTTCCCACCGAGAAGTAGGTGCCGACACGAATGGAATGTTGTAATATATTGCGTCCGAGATGTTAGGTGGCCTTAGGTTAGAACATATAATGTTATAGCCGTACATAATGTTCCCACCGAGAAGTAGGCGCCGACAAGCAAGGAATGTTGTAAAATATTACATCCGATATGTTAGGTTGCCTTATGTTAGGATATATAAAGTTCTAGACGTATATACTATTCTCACGGAGCAGTATGCGCCGACACGCAAGGAATGTTGTAAAATATTACATCCGAGATGTTAGGTTTCCCTAGGATAGGACATATAACGTTATAGGCGTATATAATGTTACCACCGAAAAGTAGGTGCCGACACTCAAGGAATGCTGTAAAATATTACATCCGAAATGTTAGGTTTGCTTAGGTTAGGACATATAACGTTATATACGTACATAATGTTCCCACCAAGAAGTAGGGGCCGACTCGCCACGAATGTTGTAAAATATTACATACGAGGTGTTAGGTTGCCTTAGGTTAGGACACATAACGTTATAGACGTACATAATGTTCCCACCGAGAAGTAGAGGCCGACACGCCACGAATGTTGTGAAATATTACATTCGAGATGTTAGGTTGCCTTAGGTTAGGACGTATAACGTTATATACGTACATAATGTTCCCACCGTGAAGTAGGTGCCAGCACGAATGGAATGTTGTAAAATATTACATCCGAGATGTTAGGTTGCCTTAGGTTAGGATATATAAAGTTATAGACGTATATAATATTCCCACGGAGCAGTATGCGTCGACACGCAAGGAATGTTGTAAAATATTACATCCGAGACGTTAGGTTGCCCTAGGATAGGACATATAACGTTATAGACGTACATAATGTTCCCACCGAGAAGTAGAGGCCGACACGCCACGAATGTTGTGAAATATTACATCCGAGATGTTAGGTTTGCTTAGGTTAGGACATATAACGTTATATACGTACATAATGTTCCCACCAAGAAGTAGGGGCCGACACGCAAGGAATGTTGTAAAATATTACATCCGAGTTGTTAGGTTGCCTTAGGTTAGGATATATAACATTATAGACGTACATAATGTTCCCACCGACGAGTAGGGTTCGACACGTAACGAATTTTGTTAAATATTGTGTCCGAGATATCAGGTTGCATTAGGTTAGGACATATAACGTTATAAACGTACATAATGTTCCCACCAGGAAGTAGGTGCCGACACGAATGGAATTTTGTAAAATATTACAGCCGAGATGTTAGGTTGCCTTAGGTTAGGACATATTACGTTATAGCTGCACATAATGTTCCCACCGAGAAGAAGTGGCCGACACGCCACGAATGTTGTTAAATATTACATCCGAGGTGTCAGGTTGCCTTAGGTTAGGACATATAACGTTATATCCGTACATAATGTTCCCACCGAGATGTAGGCGCCGACACGCCACGAATGTTGTAAAATATTACATCCGAGATGTTAGGTTGCCCTAGGATAGGACATATAACGTTATAGACGTACATAATGTTCCCACCGAGAAGTAGGTGCCGACACGCAAGGAATGTTATAAAATATCACGTCCGAGATGTTAAATTGCCTTAGGTTAGGACATATAACGTTATAGACGTACATAATGTTCCCACCGAGGAGTAGGGGTCAACACGTAACGAATGTTGTTAAATATTGTGTCCGAGATATCAGGTTGCATTAGGTTAGGACATATAATGTTATAGCCGTACATAATGTTCCCACCGAGAAGTAGGCGCCGACACGCAAGGAATGTTGTTAAATATTACATCCGAGATGTTAGGTTTGCTTAGGTTAGGACATATAACGTTATATACGTACATAATGTTCCCACCAAGAAGTAGGGGCCGACACGCCACAAATGTTGTAAAATATTACATCCGAGGTGTTAGGTTGCTTTAGGTTAGGACGTATAACGTTAAAGAAGAATATAATGTTCCCACCGGGAAGTAGGCGCCGACACGAATGGAATGTTTTAAAATATTGCGTCCGAGATGTTAGGTTGCCTTAAGTTAGGACATATAATGTTATAGCCGTACATAATGTTCCCACCGAGAAGTAGGCGCCGACACGCAAGGAATGTTGTTAAATATTACATCCGAGATGTTAGGTTTGCTTAGGTTAGGATATATAATGTTATAGCTGCACATAATGTTCCCACCGGGAAGTAGGGACCGACACGCAAGGAATGTTATAAAATATTACATCCGAGATGTTAGGTTGCCTTAGGATAGGACATATAACGTTATATACGTACATAATGTTCCCACCAAGAAGTAGGGGCCGACACGCAAGGAATGTTGTAAAATATTAAATTCGAGATGTTAGGTTGCCTTAGGTTAGGATATGTAACGTTATAGCCGTACATAATGTTCCCACCGAGAAGTAGGGGCCGACACGCAAGGAATGTTGAAAAATATTACATCCGAGATGTTAGGTTGCCCTAGGATTGGACGTATAACGTTACAGTCGTACATAATGTTCCCACCAAGAAGTAGGGGCCGACACGCCACGAATGTTGTAAAATATTACATCCGAGATGTTAGGTTGCACTAGGATAGGACATATAACGTTATAGACGTACACAATGTTCCCACCGAAAAATAGGTGCCGACACGCAAGGAATGTTGTAAAATATCACGTCCGAGATGTTATGTTGCCTTCGGTTAGGATACATAACGTTACAGAAGTATATAATGTTCCCACGGATAAGTAGGCGCCGGCACGCAAGGAATGTTGTAAAATATTACATCCGAGAAGTTAGGTGGCTTTAGGTTAGGACATATAATGTTCTAGCCGTACATAATTTTCCCACCGAGAAGTAGGGGCCGACACGCAAGGAATGTTGTAAAATATTACATCCGAGATGTTAGGTTGCCCTAGGATAGGACATATAACGTTATAGACGTATATAATGTTACCACCGAAAAGTAGGTGCCGACACGCAAGGAATGCTGTAAAATATTACATCCGAGAAGTTAGATGGCGTTAGGTTAGGACATATAATGTTATAGCCGTACATAATGTTCCCACCGAGAAGTAGGTGCCGACAAGAATGGAATGTTGTAAAATATTGCGTCCGAGATGTTAGGTGGCCTTAGGTTAGGACATATAATGTTATAGCCGTACATAATGTTCCCACCGCGAAGTAGGCGCCGACACGCAAGGAATGGTGGAAAATATTACATCCTAGAAGTTAGTTTGCCCTAGGATAGGACATATAACGTAATAGACGTATATAATGTTACCACCGAAAAGTAGGAGCCGACACGCAAGGAATGCTGTAAAATATTACATCCGAGATGTTAGGTTGCCCTAGGATAGGACATATAACGTTATAGACGTATATAATTTTACCACCGAAAAGTAGGTGCCGACACGCAAGGAATGTTGTAAAATATTACATCCGAGAAGTTAGGTGGCTTTAGGTTAGGACATATAATGTTATAGCCGTACATAATGTTCCCACCGAGAAGTAGGGGCCGACACGCAAGGAATGTTGTAAAATATTACATCCGAGATGTTAGGTTGCCCTAGGATAGGACATATAACGTTATAGACGTATATAATGTTACCACCGAAAGGTAGGTGCCGACACGCAAGGAATGTTGTAAAATATTACTACCGAGAAGTTAGGTGGCGTTAGGTTAGGACATATAATGTTATAGCCGTACATAATGTTCCCACCGAGAAGTAGGTGCCGACAAGAATGGAATGTTGTAAAATATTGCGTCCGAGATGTTAGGTGGCCTTAGGTTAGGACATATAATGTTATAGCCGTACATAATGTTCCCACCGCGAAGTAGGCGCCGACACGCAAGGAATGGTGGAAAATATTACATCCTAGAAGTTAGTTTGCCCTAGGATAGGACATATAACGTAATAGACGTATATAATGTTACCACCGAAAAGTAGGAGCCGACACGCAAGGAATGCTGTAAAATATTACATCCGAGATGTTAGGTTGCCCTAGGATAGGACATATAACGTTATAGACGTATATAATGTTACCACCGAAAAGTAGGTGCCGACACGCAAGGAATGTTGTAAAATATTACATCCGAGAAGTTAGGTGGCTTTAGGTTAGGACATATAATGTTATAGCCGTACATAATGTTCCCACCGAGAAGTAGGGGCCGACACGCAAGGAATGTTGTAAAATATTACATCCGAGATGTTAGGTTGCCCTAGGATAGGACATATAACGTTATAGACGTATATAATGTTACCACCGAAAGGTAGGTGCCGACACGCAAGGAATGTTGTAAAATATTACTACCGAGATGTTAGATTGCCTTAGGTTAGGACATATAACGTTATAGACGTACATAATGTTCCCACCGAGGAGTAGGGGTCGACACGCAAGGAATGTTGTTAAATATTGTGTCCGAGATATCAGGTTGCATTAGGTTAGGACATATAACGTTATATACGTACATAATGTTCCCACCAAGAAGTAGGGGCCGACACGCCACGAATGTTGTAGAATATAACGTCCGAGATGTTAGGTTACCCTAGGATAGGATATATAACTTTATAGGCGTATATAATGTTCCCACCAGAAGTAGGGGCCGACACCCAAGGAATGTTGTAAAATATTAAATTCGAGATGTTAGGTTGCCTTAGGTTAGGATATATAACGTTATAGCCGTACATAATGTTCCCACCGAGAAGTAGGTGCCGACACGCAAGGAATGTCGTAAAATATCACGTCAGAGATGTTATGTTGCCTTCGGTTAGGATATATAACGTTACAGAAGTACATAATGTTCCCACGGATAAGTAGGCGCCGACACGCAAGGAGTGTTGTAAAATATTACGTCCGAGATGTTATGTTGCCTTCGGTTAGGATATATAACGTTACAGAATTATATAATGTTCCCACGGATAAGTATGGTCCGACACGCAAGGAATGTTGTAAAGTATTACATCCGAGAAGTTAGGTGGCTTTAGGTTAGGACATATAATGTTATAGCCGTACATAATGTTCCCACCGAGAAGTAGGTGCCGACAAGAATGGAATGTTGTTAAATATTGCGTCCGAGATGTTAGGTGGCCTTAGGTTAGGACATATAATGTTATAGCCGTACATAATGTTCCCACCGAGAAGTAGGCGCCGGCACACAAGGAATGGTGTAAAATATTACATCCTATAAGTTATTTTGCCCTAGGATAGGACATATAACGTAATAGACGTATATAATGTTACCACCGAAAAGTAGGTGCCGACACGCAAGGAATGCTGTAAAATATTACATCCGAGATGTTAGGTTGCCTTAGGATAGGACATATAACGTTATATACGTACATAATGTTCCCACCAAGAAGTAGGGGCCGACACGCAAGGAATGTTGTAAAATATTACATTCGAGATGTTAGGTTGCCTTAGGTTAGGATATATAACGTTATAGCTGTACATAATGTTCCCACCGAGAAGTAGGGGCCTACACGCAAGGAATGTTGTAAAATATTACATCCGAGATGTTAGGTTGCCCTAGGATAGGACGTATAACGTTATAGTCGTACATAATGTTCCCACCAAGAAGTAGGGGCCGACACGCCACGAATGTTGTAAAATATTACATCCGAGATGTTAGGTTGCACTAGGATAGGACATATAACGTTATAGACGTACACAATGTTCCCACCGAAAAATAGGTGCCGACACGCAAGGAATGTTGTAAAATATCACGTCCGAGATGTTATGTTGCCTTCGGTTAGGATACATAACGTTACAGAAGTATATAATGTTCCCACGGATAAGTAGGCGCCGGCACGCAAGGAATGTTGTAAAATATTACATCCGAGAAGTTAGGTGGCTTTAGGTTACGACATATAATGTTCTAGCCGTACATAATTTTCCCACCGAGAAGTAGGGGCCGACACGCAAGGAATGTTGTAAAATATTACATCCGAGATGTTAGGTTGCCCTAGGATAGGACATATAACGTTATAGACGTATATAATGTTACCACCGAAAAGTAGGTGCCGACACGCAAGGAATGCTGTAAAATATTACATCCGAGAAGTTAGGTGGCTTTAGGTTAGGACATATAATGTTATAGCCGTACATAATGTTCCCACCGAGAAGTAGGGGCCGACACGCAAGGAATGTTGTAAAATATTACATCCGAGATGTTAGGTTGCCCTAGGATAGGACATATAACGTTATAGACGTATATAATGTTACCACCGAAAAGTAGGTGCCGACACGCAAGGAATGTTGTAAAATATTACTACCGAGATGTTAGATTGCCTTAGGTTAGGACATATAACGTTATAGACGTACATAATGTTCCCACCGAGGTGTAGGGGTCGTTACGTAACGAATGTTGTTAAATATTGTGTCCGAGATATCAGGTTGCATTAGGTTAGGACATATAACGTTATATACGTACATAATGTTCCCACCAAGAAGTAGGTGCCGACACGCCACGAATGTGGTAGAATATAACGTCCGAGATGTTAGGTTACCCTAGGATAGGATATATAACTTTATAAGCGTATATAATGTTCCGACCAAATGTAGGTGCCGACACGCAAGGAATGTTGTAAAATATTACATCCGAGATGTTAGATTGCCTTAGGTTAGGACATATAACGTTATAGACGTACATAATGTTCCCACCGAGAAGTAGGTGCCGACACGCAAGGAATGTTGTAAAATATCACGTACGAGATCTTATGTTGCCTTCGGTTAGGATACATAACGTTACAGAAGTATATAATGTTCCCACAGATAGGTAGGCGCCGACACGCAAGGAATGTTGTAAAATATTACATCCGAGATGTTAGGTTGCCTTAGGTTGGGATACATAACCTTGTAGACGTATATAATGTTCCCACCGAGATGTGGGGGCCGACACGCCAGGCATGTTGTAAAATATTACGTTCGATATGTTAGGTTGCCTTAGGTCAGGATATATACCGTTATAGATGTATATAATGTCCCCACCGAGGCGTTGACGCCGTCCCGCCAGGAATGTTGTAAAATATTACACCCCAGGTGCTAGGATGCCTCAGGTTATCATATACAACGTTATAGAAGTATATAATGTCCCCACCGAGATGTAGGCGCCGTCACGCCAGGAATGTTGTAAAATATTACATCCGAGGTTTTAGGATGCCTCAGGTTAGCATATATAACGTTATTGACGTATATATGTTCCCACCGAGAAGTAGGGGCCGACACGCCAGGCATGTTGTAAAATATAAGATCGGAGATGTTAGGTTGCCTTAGGTTAGGATATATAACGTTATAGACGTATATGATGTTCCCACCGAGAAGTAGGGGCCGACACGCAAGGAATGTTGTAAAATATTACATCCGAGATGTTAGGTTGCCCTAGGATAGGACGTATAACGTTATAGTCGTACATAATGTTCCCACCAAGAAGTAGGGGCCGACACGCCACGAATGTTGTAAAATATTACATCCGAGATGTTAGGTTGCCTTAGGTTAGGATATATAACGTTATAGACGTATATGATGTACCCACTGAGAAGTAGGGGCCGACAAGCCAGGAATATTGTATAATATTACAACCGAGATGTTAGGTTGCCTTAGGTTGGGATACATAACGTTATAGATGTATATAATGTTCCCATCGAGAACTGCGGGACGTCACGCCAGGAATGTTGTAAAATATTACACCCGAGATGTTAGGTTCCCTAGGGTAAGGATATATACCGTTATAGACGTATATAATGTTCTCACCGAGAAGTAGGGGCCGACACGCCAGGCGTGTTGTAAAATATTACATCCGAGATGTTAGGTTGCCTTAGGTTAGGATATATAACGTTATAGATGTATATAATGTTCCCATCGAGAACTGCGGGACGTCACGCCAGGAATGTTGTAATATGTTATACCCGAGATGTTAGATTCCCTTAGGTAAGTATATATACCGTTATAGACGTATATAGTGTTCCCACCGAGAAGTAGGGGCCTACACGCCAGGCATGTTGTAAAACATTACATCCGAGATGTTGGGTTTCCTTATGTAAGGA
The DNA here is from genome assembly GCA_963969225.1 of Xylocopa violacea. NCBI lineage: Eukaryota > Metazoa > Arthropoda > Insecta > Hymenoptera > Apidae > Xylocopa > Xylocopa violacea. The sequence goes on from CAXAJV010001197.1 coordinate 191,926, forward strand.
TATATACCGTTATAGACGTATATAATGTTCCCACCGAGAAGTAGCGGCCGACACGCCAGGAATGTTTTCAAATATTACATCCGAGATGTTAGGTTTCCCTAGGTTAGGATATACAACGTTATAGACGTATATTATGTCCCCACCGAGATGTAGGCGCCGACATGCCAGGAATGTTGTAAAATATAACATCCGAGATGTTAGGTTCCCTCAGGTTAGCATATATAACGTTATTGACGTATATAATGTTCCCACCGAGAAGTAGGGGCCGACACGCCAGGGATGTTGTAAAATATTACATTCGAGATGTTAGGTTGCCTTAGGTTAGGATATACAACGTTATAGAAGTATATAATGTCCCCACCGAGAAATGCGGGCCGACACGACAGGAATGTTGTAAAATATTACACCCGAGATGTTAGGTTCCCTTAGGTAAGGATATATAACGTTATAGACGTATATAGAGTTCCCACCGGGAAGTAGGACCCGACACGCCAGGCATGTTGTAAAATATTTCACCCGAGATGTTGGGTTTCCTTAGGTTAGGATATATAACGTTACAGACGTATATAATGTTCCCACCGAGAACTGCGGGCCGACACGCCAGGAGTGTTGTAAAATATTACACCTGAGATGTTAGGTTAGGTTAGGTTAGGATATATAACGTTATAGATTTATATAATGTCCCCACCGAGATGTAGGCGCCGACATGCCAGGAATGTTGTAAAATATTACATCCGAAGTGTTAGGATGCCTCAGGGTAGGATATATAACGTTATAGACGTATATAATGTTCCCAACCAGAAGTTGGGACCGGCATGCCAGGAATTTTGTAAACTGTGACAACCGAGATGTTAAGTTGCCTTAGTTTGGGATACATAACGTTGTAGACGTATATAATGTCCCCACCGAGATGTAGGCGCCGTCACGCCAGGAATGTTGTAAAATATTACATCCGAGGTTTTAGGATGCCTCAGGTTAGCATATATAACGTTATTGACGTATATATGTTCCCACCGAGAAGTAGGGGCCGACACGCCAGGCATGTTGTAAAATATAAGATCGGAGATGTTAGGTTGCCTTAGGTTAGGATATATAACGTTATAGACGTATATGATGTTCCCACCGAGAAGTAGGGGCAGACACGCCAGGAATGTTGTAAAATATTACAACCGAGATGTTAGGTTTCCGTAGGTTAGGATATACAACGTTATAGACGTATATAATGTCCCCACCGAGATGTTGGCGCCGTCACGCCAGGAATGTTGTAAAATATTACATCCGAGGTGTTAGGATGCCTCAGGTTAGGATATACAACGTTATAGACGTATATAATGTTCCCACCGAGAAGTAGGGACCGACCTGCGAGGAATATTCTAAAATATTTCATCCGAAATGTTAGGTTCCCTTAGGTTAGGATATACAACGTCATAGACGTACATGATGTTCCCTCCGAGAACTGCGGGCCGACACGCCAGGTATGTTGTAAAATGTTACACGCGAGATGTTAGGTTCCCTTAGGTAAGGATATATAGCGTCATAGACGTACATAAAGTTCCCACCGGGAAGTAGGGGCCGACACGCCAGGAATGTTGTCAAATATTACTTCTGAGATGTTAGGTTGCCTTAGGATAGGATATACAACGTTATAGACGTATATAATGTTCCCATCGAGAAGTAGGGGCCGACACGCCAGGCATGTTATAAAATATTAGATCGGAGATGCTAGGTTGCCTTAGGTTAGGATATATAATGTTATAGACGTATATGATGTTCCCACCGAGAAGTAGGGGCAGACACGCCAGGAATGTTGTAAAATATTACACCCGAGATGTTGGGTTCCCTCAGGTAAGGATATATACCGTTATAGACGTATATAATGTTCCCACCGAGAAGTAGGGGCCGACACGCCAGGCATGTTGTAAAATATTAGATCCGATATGTTAGGTTGCCTTAGGTTAGCGTATAAAACGTTATAGACGTATATAATGTTCCCACCGAGAAGTAGGGACCGACATGCCAGGAATGTTGTCAAATATTACTTCTGAGAAGCTAGGTTGCCTTAGGTTAGGATATACAACGTTATAGACGTATATTATGTCCCCACCGAGATGTAGGCGCCGACACGCCAGGAATGTTGTAAAATATTACATCCGAGATGTTAGGATGCCTCAGGTTAGCATATATAACGTTATTGACGTACATAATGTTCCCACCGAGAAGTAAGGGCCGACGCGCCAGGAATGTTGTAAAATATTACATCCGAGATATCAGGATGCCTCAGGTTAGGATATATAACGTTATAGACGTATATAATGTTCCCACCGAGAAGTAAGGACCGACATGCCAGGAATGTTGTCAAATATTACTTCTGAGAAGCTAGGTTGCCTTAGGTTAGGATATACAACGTTATAGACGTATATAATGTCCCCACCGAGATGTTGGCGCCGTCACGCCAGGAATGTTGTAAAATATTACATCCGAGGTGTTAGGATGCCTCAGGTTAGCATATATAACGTTAGTGACGTATATAATGTCCCCACCGAGAAGTAGGGGCCGACACGGCATGCATGTTGTAAAATATTACATCCGAGATGTTAGGTTGCCTTAGGTTAGGATATATAACGTTATAGATGTATATAATGTTCCCACCGAGAACTGCGGGCCGTCACGCCAGGAATGTTGTAAAATATTACACCCGAGATGTTAGGTTCCCTTAGGTAAGGATATATACCGTTATAGACGTATATAATGTTCCCACCGAGAAGTAGGGGCCGACACGCCAGGCATGTTGTAAAATATTACATCCGATATGTTCGGTTGCCTTAGGTCAGGATATATAACGTTACAGACGTATATATTGTTCCCACCTATAACTGCGGGCCGACACGCCAGGAATGTTGTAATATGTTATACCCGAGATGTTAGATTCCCTTAGGTAAGTATATATACCGTTATAGACGTATATAATTGACCCACCGAGAACTGCGGGCCGTCACGCCAGGCATGTTGTAAAACATTACACCCGAGATGTTAGGTTCCCTTAGGTAAGGATATATACCGTCATAGACGTATATAATGTTCCCACCGAGAAGTAGGGGCCGACACGCCAGGCATGTTGTAAAACATTACATCCGAGATGTTGGGTTTCCTTAGGTAAGGATATATAAAGTTATAGACTTATATAAAGTTCCCACCGAGATGTAAAGGTCGACACGACAGGAATGTTGTCAAATATTACATCCGAGATATTAGGTTTCCTTAGGTTAGGATATACGACGTTATAGACGTATATAATGTCCCCACCGAGATGTAGGCGCCGATACGCCAGGAATGTTGTAAAATGTTACACCCAAGATGTTAGGTTCCCTTAGGTAAGGATATATAACGTTATAGACGTATATGACGTTCCCATCGAGAAGTAGGGGCCGACACGACAGTAATGTTTTCAAATATTACATCCGAGATGTTAGGTTTCCTTAGGTTAGAATATACAACGTTATAGAAGTATATAATGTCCCCACCGAGATGTAGGCGCCGACACGCCAGGAATGTTGTAAAATATTACGTCGGTGGTATTAGGTTGCCTTAGGTTAGGATATATAACGTTATAGACGTATATAATGTTCCCACCGAGAAGTAGGGGCAGACATGCCAGTAATGTTGCAAAATATTACATCCGAGATGTTAGGTTGCCTTAGGTTAGGATATATAACGTTATAGACGTATATAATGTTCCCAACCAGAAGTAGGGACCGACATGCCAGGAGTGTTGTAAACAGTGACAGCCGAGATGTTAGGTTGCCTTAGGTTGGGATACATAACGTTATAGACGTATATAATATTCCCACTGAGATGTAGGCAGCGACACGCCAGGAATGTTGTAAAATATTACATCCGTGGTGTTAGGATGCCTTAGGTTAAGATATATAACGTTATAGACGTATGTTGTCACGTCACGGTCGGGAAAATTTCCGGAGTCGTATTTGTGTCCACACGTATTCCGACGATCTGTCGCGAAGACAGATACGGCGTCGGATGGCGGGTTCGAAGACTCGATTACGGCAAACGGGACGCTCGAAGCTCGATTTCGCGCCGGAGGAAAGGACACCGCACCTACCTTTCAGATGAATTGATACAGTTCTCGTTTCAGGTATCGCTGTTTGCGAGGATCTGTCTCCGGAATCGATGCGGCAAATCTGCGAAGGGGAACTTCCGTCAGCGGGATCAGCTTCCACTGCGGTCGAAGCGGTTGAGAGGGCAGCGGTGCTGGAATTGCGGAAGCCTCGAGGATCTCTGTCCTGATGCTGGATCTCGATACAGCGAACGATGCGTCGTCGTGGACTGCAGTAAGCTGGACGGCGTATACAGGAATCGGAACACAAGCTGCACCGATATATTCGCGCACAAGTCGACGAAGATACGTTTTCCTTCCCGCGCGTCGAGTACGTCGCCTGACTGCGGGATCTTTCATCAAGAAGCAACCCTCGATCGTTCCAGATATTCGGATAGGCTAAGCGGCGGTCCTCTCTAACCTTCCGAAGCACCAGTCAAGATCGAAGGAGCACTGCGTTCAATATTGCAATCGTAGAGCGCAGATCGGTTAAGCGGCGGTCCTCTCTAACCGTCTACGCCGTTCGGATACGAATAAAGAACGAGTTGAACGTTGCGATGCCTGAGTCGTATACGTACTAGCGAAAACGTATGATAAACGAATGGACTTTGAATAATGGAACTCGATAAATAAAAGATTTGACGTTAGGTAGAACTAAGTATATTCTTGTAACTTCCCTAATACAAATTAGAATCTAAGATAGAGTTAACTTACTACTAGACTTGAACAAAATAGAAAATAGAAAATAAACTAAGACTCCTGTGCAAAGGAGTTGCGACGGCCCTAAGGATTCGAGAGCTAAGTGCTCTGATCGGACTCCGTATCGGCGGAGAGAGGAGAACTGTGCTCCTCACCGGAGTGATTAGAACTGGCGTCCAGGTCGCGTGTCCTCGACCTCCCTTGGTCGCGTGGCGCGCGAGTCGCGGGCCCGCGTGGTGGGGCGGCGCGCGGAGTGGGGACCGCGCGTGGTGGGGCGGCGCGCGGAGTGGGGACCGCGCGTGGTGGGGTGAACGCGTTACGCGTGAGCCGGGAGCGTCGGGCCCCCGTTCGGGCGCTTAGCTGACGCGTCTTAGACTACGCGCGTTATCTTATACTATATCTTAAAATTATGAATCTACATCGAAATGACTTAGAATTAGGTGTTTGTTGTTTGTGTGTACAGAATCGTGTCGTGTACTTAAAGACTAGAAATTCGCTTATGATCGCATGTATGAATATAAGAAGTATGGATGCGTGGTTGCTGGCGACTGGACGGGCTCGTACCTCTGCTCGTACTCGTACTCGTGCTTCTGCTCGTACTTGTACATCGGCGGCGAACAAGCGCGTGAGCGCGAATTTACGGTCGAACCCCTGGTCGGTGGATGGCGGTCGGCTGCCTGGACGCGGCTGTATATTCGGTTGCCTGCTTCTGTGGGCTTCAACCCTGGGTACGGTGGGGCCTCGAGCATGTTGCTGAGCGTTTCCGGAGGCTGCGTGGGGCGGTTGAGGGTGGCAGGCGGCACGCCTGACGTCACACCTCCCCCCTTACGAAAAGAATTTCGGCCATGCCGAAATCTCTTGACTGGCCAAGTTTGCTGGTTGGCCGCTGTGGATCTGCCGGTTGGCTGCCGTTTCCGCTGTGGCTGTCCCCTCTGTGGGTAACAGCGACCTCGCTTTTCTCGATCGGGGTAACTCTGGTACTCTGTATCTTTGGCTTTCTGGATGCTGAGGACACTTTTATCACTGGCACTTACTGTGTCCGAATGTGTCGCTTTATTAGCGTCTTTTTCAGTTATATGGGAATCGTTCTCTGCACTCGCGCTTGTAGTGTCCGTCGCACTTTGATTCATACCACAGTTTCGTACTTCCATACTGTTCATGCGCTTACACATCTTAATTTTATTCGTGTGCACGATTTTGTGCCGTTTTTTGATAACTAACTTTACGTTGTTGTTACTCAAAACCTCGACAATCTTATATGGGCCAACGTATTGTGCTTCGAATTTATGTTTAATCGGTTCTTTTAACAAATATACCCATTGTCCGACTTCGAAGGTTTGAGTATTGGTTTTCCTGTCATAATAATATTTTGTGCGCTGTTTTGCATTGTCTAGATTATTTTTCGCTATTTCCTGTGACCTTACAATTTTTTCGGTTTGGCAACTTTTGCAGCGATTAACGTATTCCTGTATCTGTGCCTTCATATTAGGCCAAAAGAATTTCTCCCGAATTCTAGCATAAGTTTTATTTATGCCTTTGTGTCCTCCCACCGGGGAGTCGTGGTTTTCTTTAATAATTCTCAGCCTATCTCTTTCCGGTGGAGTGCGAATTAACCCTTGACAGACTGTAATCTGGACCGTCGTTTCGTAAAACATGTCTTGCAATAATTTCTGAATTTGTGACCATGTTATGTGGTCGAGAAAAGTTTGTGCGATACTGAATGATGCGAGTTGTAATTCGGTGACTACGTCGTATAATGAGCGGAGACATTCTACAAGAATTTGGAAATCTATCGTTCGACTTTCGTGTTCGATTACTGGCAATTGTATTTGGTACGTTTCGTCCTGCTTTGTTACCCTGGCCCTCGCGAGGTTTATATCGTCCGTTCTCAAGAAAAATTTTCCGGTTTTTTCCAATTGTTTTGCCCCGATGTCGTACGGGTAACCTGATTTTGAGATAAAAACGACTATGTTATCGCGTCTCGTCGTGATTGCGTCGCGTGTGGATTTGAATAATGGTTCCGATCTTTGAAATTCTCCAGGCGCTGGTGTGTAGATATCTACGTTATCGGCGGCTGTGCGAGGTGTCGATAAACTATCGTTGGACATCGCTGGCGTTGGAGGTGGCGGAGAAGGAGCGGGTTTATGTCGTTTTGGAACTATGTCGGAAATATCTTCGTCTGAACTGGATGGAAGGAATAAAGGACATACCTGTACTGGGTTTCGCGATAGCGCGTCCGCATTCAGGTTCGTCTTGCCACTCTTGTAAATCATTTCATAATCGAATTCGGCCAGTTTTAGTCTCCAGCGTACCAATCGGCTCGATGGATCCTTTACGGAATTCATCCATATAAGAGGTCGGTGGTCGGTGACAAGTTTAAACTGATTTCCGTAAATATATGGTCTAAAGTGATGCACGGCATAGATTATGGCTAGGCATTCTTTCTCTATTGTCGCGTAGTTCCTTTCCGCAGGATTTAATAAGCGCGAGGTGTAAGCGATCGGAAGGTCGCGACCTATCGGTCCTTGGCTCAATACTGCGCCTATGGCGTCCGCTGACGCGTCTGTTGTAATCACGAAGGGTAATTTGAAATTAGGGTATTGTAAAATAGGCGCTTCGCAGAGCGCATCGCGGAGTTTCGTGAACGCGTTCTCTTGTTCGTTATGCCAGACAAATGTTGTTTCTTTCTTTAATAGATTTGTTAATGGTTTCGCGGTGTTCGAGAAGTTTTGTATGAATCGGCGGTAATAACCGGCAAGGCCCAAGAACTGCTTTACCTGCTTTGGGTTCTTTGGGCGGGGAAAATCTTTAACTGCACTGACCTTTGCTGGGTCAGGCTTGACGCCATTCTCACTGATAATATGTCCTAAGTAGCTGACCTCGCGACGCAAAAATTCACATTTGTCAGGCTGTAGTACAAGATTCGCTTCTTTTAATCTATCGCCGAGTTTCTTAAATTTATTTTCGTGTTCCTGAAGGGAACTCGCGTAGATGACAATATCATCCAGGTAAACGAACATTTCGTTTCCTTGTAAACCTGTCAGGACGTTGTCCATTATTCGCTGAAATGTCGCAGGCGCGTTTCTTAATACAAATGGCATACGTGTAAATTCGTAATGGCCATGCGGCGTCGAGAATGCGGTTTTATGCGCGTCAGCCGGTTCCATCGGGATTTGATGAAACCCGCTGGCGAGATCAAATGTGCTGAAGTACTTTGCACTGCCGAGTTGATCAAGGATCTCGGTAATGCATGGAAGCGGGTACGCGTCTGCGACAGATTTCTCGTTAAGAGCTCGGTAGTCTATTACGACTCGCCATCTTTTATTACCCTGTGAGTCGGCCTTTTTGGGTACGACCCAAAGGGGTGAATTATAAGGTGATTTCGAATGACGAATCACGTCGTTTTCTAATAAGTTTTCGATTTGGCGGCGAATCTCCTCCTTGTGTGTTGGTGGGAAGCGATATTGTTTTACGTTCACTGGACGGTCGTCGGCCGTCGGGATTTTATGTGTACCGGCGGTAGTGTAGCCTAATTTGTCGCCTTCTATGTAGAACGATTCTTGAGAGTTTTCTATCAATTTAATTACGTGTGCCCGTTCCTCGGCGTTGAGATGATCGAGGCGCAGTAAATCGATTATTTTGCTGACTCTGGATTTCGATGGAACCGACGCTAGTGGTGACTCGTCGGTCGGGGTCCGCTTTACATTTGATTTTGCGACTTGTGCATAAGAAGGAGTTTCGCTACCTAGGTTGCGTATTGCTCGTGAATTCGAATTTGGAAGACCCTTATTATGGGACGAGCCGTTCTGTGCGGCTGTAATGGAATTTGCAATCGCGGAATTTAGACTTCCTATTGAATTTGGAATAGAATTTGACTCGGAGAATATTGAGTGTAACGCAGGTATGCTTTCATCGCGGAGCGGTGCCGCGGTTTCTACCTGCTCGAGCTTAACCCTTGGCAGCGCGATTTCGATCGTCCGGTCAGTGGAGTTTATTATTCTAGTGATCGCGCTGCTGTTTTTGACTTTGACCAGGGCGTCTCCGAAATACACCCCGGGTGCGATATTAGAACGCGGAATTATGCCTTCGGTTACTTGAGAGTTAATTACCCTTACTTTAACGCCGGCGTTCGTCCGCGGTGGAATCGAAATTTTTTTCTTGGTTTCGGAAACGCGTTTCTTAGGAACCGGCTTCGATTCTTCGAATTTTTCGATGTCGCGTTTGAATTGAATGCATTTCCCGTTCCAGCGGACGCAGTTTTTCAAGAATGAAATTTCGGCGTCAGCACAAAATCCAGATCCTAGAATTCCGGATGGTTTTAACGGGAAGTCGTCGCGTACGACGTTAAATGGGACTACGCGGTTAAAAATGACTAAGTTGACGGTGCCGAGGGTCGAGGTTTTCCCTTCCGTTACACCGGTGATTACCACGGTTTCGTTTGCGTCGATGCGCACGGACGGTGCTAAAGCCGAGTGTTTAATCACATTTATTTCGGCCCCTGTGTCGACCATAAATTCCGTTGGTTGAATTAACTGTTCGGATTCAAGGACGACACTCGGCGTGCTCGCCTTACCGGTTAAATTTATCGCGGCATTTCGTCGTGCGTTTCCGTGGTCGTATCTTCGATTGCGAGATTGCGGACTCTCTGTGCGGCCTCGCGACCTGTCTCGCGGCAGTGTAGGAGGCCGTATCCGTTTCCCGAGTTCCTACCTTGGTTATTGAAATACTGTCGCTTCCTACACTCGTCTATTTCATGTCCCGGAATCTTGCAATACCTGCAGAATTTGTCTGATCTAGACGGTACTTGGCGCGGTTGATCGTACGTTTGTCTATTCGCTGTGACGGGCGCGTCCCTGGGACTCGGCGCGTGCAGGTAGTCGCTGCGGTAATTAGTACGCGGCGGAACTGACCTGAGCTGGCAATCGCGGGCGTAATGACCGGTATTGTTACACCTAGAGCACACTATTTCTACACGTTTTTCACGCGACTCGGGACGCGCGCGGTTTCCCTTCAACCGTTCGCAATCGAGTTCGTACCGCTTAAATAAATCACGGGCTCGAGAAAATGCTTCTTCTGGCGACTCGAAAGCGTTTAAGGGCATCTCGACTCGGATTTCGGGTATCAGTCCGTTACGAAAGCATTGTAGCGTTAAGTCTTCTACGCCAGTCATACCTCCTTGAGAACCGTAATGCGATAACCGTTCGCAGTCAATTATCGCGGACCTGAGGTCCTTAACGCGGCTTATATATTCGAGGATGTGCTCGTTGGGTTTCATGTAAATATTTGTAAGTTCGGCGCGATAATGGTCGGCCGATCGGATGGGACCGAAGGAACTACGGAGAATGTCAGTTAGCTCGAGTATCGTATGACACGGTTGATCCTCTAACGCTAGATACGCGCGCCCCTTGAGTTTACTCTTAATTAAGCGGGCGAACGTACGTTCGCACCCGTTGGGTATCAATTCGTACGCCCTTTTACACGCGCGAGTAAATTGAAGTACGGGCATATTTTGCCCGTCATAATGCGGCACGGCTTCCAACGCCTGTTTTAACGAAAGCTCATCGTGTTGGCGCGGCGGTATACCTGAGGTTGACGAATACTCGGTTTCGGCGTGCCGAAAATCTAATGGGGCTGTGTCGCTGTGCGTTAGGTCTCGGACTCGGCGGAGCGATTCAAGTTCGCGGCGCATTTCCTCGATTTTCTGAAGCAACGCTAAAGAAGTCGGTTCGACACCGCTTGCCGTTTTCGCGGTGTTTGATTCTGTGTCGGCAGTTCTAGGAATCGAATCGTCTTGAAATTCGAGCGGGCGGTTCAGGCGTTTATCGCGCGGCTCGTCGGCACCTGCGGCGGCGGCACCCCTTTGTAAGCGGGTTTTCGGCGGAGTCCTCGTTGCCATTTTCGTCGCGCACTTTTACGGCAGAATTTCCGAAAATTACACGGCGGATCCCACCGCTGTCACCAAAAAGGTGTGTCACGTCACGGTCGGGAAAATTTCCGGAGTCGTATTTGTGTCCACACGTATTCCGACGATCTGTCGCGAAGACAGATACGGCGTCGGATGGCGGGTTCGAAGACTCGATTACGGCAAACGGGACGCTCGAAGCTCGATTTCGCGCCGGAGGAAAGGACACCGCACCTACCTTTCAGATGAATTGATACAGTTCTCGTTTCAGGTATCGCTGTTTGCGAGGATCTGTCTCCGGAATCGATGCGGCAAATCTGCGAAGGGGAACTTCCGTCAGCGGGATCAGCTTCCACTGCGGTCGAAGCGGTTGAGAGGGCAGCGGTGCTGGAATTGCGGAAGCCTCGAGGATCTCTGTCCTGATGCTGGATCTCGATACAGCGAACGATGCGTCGTCGTGGACTGCAGTAAGCTGGACGGCGTATACAGGAATCGGAACACAAGCTGCACCGATATATTCGCGCACAAGTCGACGAAGATACGTTTTCCTTCCCGCGCGTCGAGTACGTCGCCTGACTGCGGGATCTTTCATCAAGAAGCAACCCTCGATCGTTCCAGATATTCGGATAGGCTAAGCGGCGGTCCTCTCTAACCTTCCGAAGCACCAGTCAAGATCGAAGGAGCACTGCGTTCAATATTGCAATCGTAGAGCGCAGATCGGTTAAGCGGCGGTCCTCTCTAACCGTCTACGCCGTTCGGATACGAATAAAGAACGAGTTGAACGTTGCGATGCCTGAGTCGTATACGTACTAGCGAAAACGTATGATAAACGAATGGACTTTGAATAATGGAACTCGATAAATAAAAGATTTGACGTTAGGTAGAACTAAGTATATTCTTGTAACTTCCCTAATACAAATTAGAATCTAAGATAGAGTTAACTTACTACTAGACTTGAACAAAATAGAAAATAGAAAATAAACTAAGACTCCTGTGCAAAGGAGTTGCGACGGCCCTAAGGATTCGAGAGCTAAGTGCTCTGATCGGACTCCGTATCGGCGGAGAGAGGAGAACTGTGCTCCTCACCGGAGTGATTAGAACTGGCGTCCAGGTCGCGTGTCCTCGACCTCCCTTGGTCGCGTGGCGCGCGAGTCGCGGGCCCGCGTGGTGGGGCGGCGCGCGGAGTGGGGACCGCGCGTGGTGGGGCGGCGCGCGGAGTGGGGACCGCGCGTGGTGGGGTGAACGCGTTACGCGTGAGCCGGGAGCGTCGGGCCCCCGTTCGCGCGCTTAGCTGACGCGTCTTAGACTACGCGCGTTATCTTATACTATATCTTAAAATTATGAATCTACATCGAAATGACTTAGAATTAGGTGTTTGTTGTTTGTGTGTACAGAATCGTGTCGTGTACTTAAAGACTAGAAATTCGCTTATGATCGCATGTATGAATATAAGAAGTATGGATGCGTGGTTGCTGGCGACTGGACGGGCTCGTACCTCTGCTCGTACTCGTACTCGTGCTTCTGCTCGTACCTCTGCTCGTACTTGTACATCGGCGGCGAACAAGCGCGTGAGCGCGAATTTACGGTCGAACCCCTGGTCGGTGGATGGCGGTCGGCTGCCTGGACGCGGCTGTATATTCGGTTGCCTGCTTCTGTGGGCTTCAACCCTGGGTACGGTGGGGCCTCGAGCATGTTGCTGAGCGTTTCCGGAGGCTGCGTGGGGCGGTTGAGGGTGGCAGGCGGCACGCCTGACGTCACAATGTAATGTTCCCACCGAGAAGCAGGGGCCGTCACGCCAGGAATATTGTATAATATTACAACCGAGATGTTAGGTTCCCTTAGGTTAGGATATAGAACGTTATAGACGTATATAATGTTCCCACCGAGAACTGCGGGCCGACACGCCAGGAATGTTGTAATATGTTATACCCGAGATGTTAGATTCCCTTAGGTAAGTATATATACCGTTATAGACGTATATAATGTTCCCACCGAGAAGTAGGGGCCGACACGCCAGGCGTGTTGTAAAATATTACATCCGAGATGTTAGGTTGCCTTAGGTTAGGATATATAACGTTATAGACGTATATGATGTACCCACTGAGAAGTAGGGGCCGAAAAGCCAGGAATATTGTATAATATTACAACCGAGATGTTAGGTTGCCTTAGGTTGGGATACATAACGTTATAGATGTATATAATGTTCCCATCGAGAACTGCGGGACGTCACGCCAGGAATGTTGTAAAATATTACACCCGAGATGTTAGGTTCCCTAGGGTAAGGATATATACCGTTATAGACGTATATAATGTTCCCACCGAGAAGTAGGGGCCGACACGCCAGGCGTGTTGTAAAATATTACATCCGAGATGTTAGGTTGCCTTAGGTTAGGATATATAACGTTATAGATGTATATAATGTTCCCATCGAGAACTGCGGGACGTCACGCCAGGAATGTTGTAATATGTTATACCCGAGATGTTAGATTCCCTTAGGTAAGTATATATACCGTTATAGACGTATATAGTGTTCCCACCGAGAAGTAGGGGCCTACACGCCAGGCATGTTGTAAAACATTTCATCCGAGATGTTGGGTTTCCTTATGTAAGGATATATATCGTTATAGACGTATATAATGTTCCCACCGAGAAGTAGCGGCCGACACGCCAGGAATGTTTTCAAATATTACATCCGAGATGTTAGGTTTCCCTAGGTTAGGATATACAACGTTATAGACGTATATAATTTCCCCCCCGAGATGTTGGCGCCGTCACGCCAGGAATGTTGTAAAATATTACATCCGAGGTGTTAGGATGCCTTAGGTAACGATAGACATCGTTATAGACGTATATAATGTCCCTACCGAGATGTAGGCGCCGACACGCCAGGAATGTTGTAAAATATTACATCCGTGGTATTAGGTTGCCTTAGGCTAGGATATATAACGTTATAGACGTATATAATGTTCCCACCGAGAAGTAGGGGCCCACACGCCAGGAATGTTGTGAAATAATACATCCGAGATGTTAGGCTTCCTTAGGTTAGGATATATAACGTTACAGACGTATATATTGTTCCCACCGAGAACTGCGGGCCGACACGCCAGGAATGTTGTAATATGTTATACCCGAGATGTTAGATTCCCTTAGGTAAGGATATACAACGTCATAGACGTATATAATGTTCCCACCGAGAAGTAGGGGCCGACACGCCAGGCATGTTTAAAAATATTACATCCGAGATGTTAGGTTTCCTTAGGTTAGGATATACAACGCTATAGATGTATATAATGTTCCCACCTAGAACTGCGGGCCGACACGCCAGGAATGTTGTAAAATGTTACGCCCGACATGTTAGGTTCCCTTAGGTAAGGATATATAACGTTATAAACGTATATAAATTTCCCACCGGGAAGTAGGGGCCGACACGCCAGGAATGTTTTCAAATATGACTTCTGAGATGTTAGGTTGCCTTATTTTAGGATATACAACGTTATAGACGTATATAATGTCCCCACCGAGATGTAGGCGCCGACATGCCAGGAATGTTGTAAAATATTTCACCCGAGATGTTAGGTTTCCTTAGGTTAGGATATATAACGTTACAGACGTATATAATGTTCCCACCGAGAACTGCGGGCCGACACGCCAGGAGTGTTGTAAAATATTACACCTGAGATGTTAGGTTAGGTTAGGTTAGGATATATAACGTTATAGATTTATATAATGTCCCCACCGAGATGTAGGCGCCGACATGCCAGGAATGTTGTAAAATATTACATCCGAGGTGTTAGGATGCCTCAGGGTAGGATATATAACGTTATAGACGTATATAATGTTCCCAACCAGAAGTTGGGACCGGCATGCCAGGAATTTTGTAAACTGTGACAACCGAGATGTTAAGTTGCCTTAGTTTGGGATACATAACGTTGTAGACAGATATAATGTTCCCACCGAGATTTAGGCGGCGACACGCCAGGAATGTTGTAAAATATTACATCCGAGGTGTTAGGATGCCTTAAGGTTAGGATATACAACGCTATAGACGTATATAATGTCCCTACCGAGATGTAGGCGCCGACACGCCAGGAATGTTGTAAAATATAACATCCGAGATGTTAGGTTCCCTCAGGTTAGCATATATAACGTTATTGACGTATATAATGTTCCCACCGAGAAGTAGGGGCCGACACGCCAGGGATGTTGTAAAATATTACATTCGAGATGTTAGGTTGCCTTAGGTTAGGATATATAACGTTATAGACGGATATAATGTTCCCATCGAGAAATGCGGGCCGACAAGCCAGTAATGTTGTAAAATATTACACACGAGATGTCAGGTTCCCTCAGGTTAGCATATATAATGTTATTGACGTATATAATGTTCCCACCGAGAAGTAGGGGCAGACACGCCAGGCATGTTGTAAAATATTACATCTGAGATGGTAGGTTGCCTTAGGTTAGGATATATAACGATACAGACGTATATGATGTTCCCACCGAGAAGTAGGGGCCGACACGCCAGGCATGTTGTAAAATATTACATCCGAGATGGTAGGTTGCCTTAGGTTAGGATATATAACGTTATAGACGTATATGATGTACCCACCGAGAAGTAGGGGCCGACAAGCCAGGAATATTGTATAATAGTACAACCGAGATGTTAGGTTGCCTTAGGTTGCGATACATAACGTTATAGACGTATATAATGTTCCCACCGAGAAGTTGCGGCCGACACGCCAGGCATGTTTAAAAATATTACATCCGAGATGTTAGGTTTCCTTAGGTTAGGATATACAACGCTATAGATGTATATAATGTTCCCACCTAGAACTGCGGGCCGACACGCCAGGAATGTTGTAAAATGTTACGCCCGACATGTTAGGTTCCCTTAGGTAAGGATATATAACGTTATAAACGTATATAAAGTTCCCACCGGGAAGTAGGGGCCGACAAGCCAGGAATGTTTTCAAATATGACTTCTGAGATGTTAGGTTGCCTTATTTTAGGATATACAACGTTATAGACGTATATAGAGTTCCCACCGGGAAGTAGGACCCGACACGCCAGGCATGTTGTAAAATATTTCACCCGAGATGTTAGGTTTCCTTAGGTTAGGATATATAACGTTACAGACGTATATAATGTTCCCACCGAGAACTGCGGGCCGACACGCCAGGAGTGTTGTAAAATATTACACCTGAGATGTTAGGTTAGGTTAGGTTAGGATATATAACGTTATAGATTTATATAATGTCCCCACCGAGATGTAGGCGCCGACATGCCAGGAATGTTGTAAAATATTACATCCGAAGTGTTAGGATGCCTCAGGGTAGGATATATAACGTTATAGACGTATATAATGTTCCCAACCAGAAGTTGGGACCGGCATGCCAGGAATTTTGTAAACTGTGACAACCGAGATGTTAAGTTGCCTTAGTTTGGGATACATAACGTTGTAGACGTATATAATGTTCCCACCGAGATTTAGGCGGCGACACGCCAGGAATGTTGTAAAATATTACATCCGAGGTGTTAGGATGCCTTAAGGTTAGGATATACAACGCTATAGACGAATATAATGTCCCTACCGAGATGTAGGCGCCGACACGCCAGGAATGTTGTAAAATATAACATCCGAGATGTTAGGTTCCCTCAGGTTAGCATATATAACGTTATTGACGTATATAATGTTCCCACCGAGAAGTAGGGGCCGACACGCCAGGGATGTTGTAAAATATTACATTCGAGATGTTAGGTTGCCTTAGGTTAGGATATATAACGTTATAGACGGATATAATGTTCCCATCGAGAAATGCGGGCCGACAAGCCAGTAATGTTGTAAAATATTACACACGAGATGTTAGGTTCCCTCAGGTTAGCATATATAATGTTATTGACGTATATAATGTTCCCACCGAGAAGTAGGGGCAGACACGCCAGGCATGTTGTAAAATATTACATCCGAGATGGTAGGTTGCCTTAGGTTAGGATATAAACGTTACAGACGTATATGATGTTCCCACCGAGAAGTAGGGGCCGACACGCCAGGCATGTTGTAAAATATTACATCCGAGATGGTAGGTTGCCTTAGGTTAGGATATATAACGTTATAGACGTATATGATGTACCCACCGAGAAGTAGGGGCCGACAAGCCAGGAATATTGTATAATAGTACAACCGAGATGTTAGGCTGCCTTAGGTTGCGATACATAACGTTATAGACGTATATAATGTTCCCACCGAGAAGTTGCGGCCGACAAGCCATGCATGTTGTAAAATATTACATCCGAGATGTTAGGTTTCCTTAGGTTAGGATATACAACGTTATAGAAGTATATAATGTCCCCACCGAGATGTAGGCGCCGTCACGCCAGGAATGTTGCAAAATATTACACCCTAGGTATTAGGTTTCCTTAGGTTAGGATATACAACGTCATAGACGTATATGATGTTCCCACCGAGAAGCAGGGGCCGACACGCCAGGCATGTTGTCAAATATTACTTCTGAGATGTTAGGTTGCCTTATTTTAGGGTATACAAGGTTATAGACGTATATAATGTCCCCACCGAGATGTAGGCGCCGACACGCCAGGAATGTTGTAAAATATTTCACTCGAGATGTTCGACTTCCTTAGGTTAGGATATATAACGTTATTGACGTATATAATGTTCCCACCGAAAAATAGCGGCCAACAAGCCAGGAATATTTTCAAATATTACAGCCGAAATGTTAGGTTTCCTTAGGTTAGGATATACAACGTTACAGACGTATATAATGTCCCCACCGAGATGTTGGCGCCGTCACGCCAGGAATGTTGTAAAATATTACATCCGAGGTGTTAGGATGCCTCAGGTTAGCATATACAACGCTATAGACGTATATAATGTTACCACCGAGGACTACGGGCCGACACGACAGGAATGTTGTAAAATATTACACCTGAGATGTTAGGTTTCCTTAGGTTAGGATATACAACGTCATAGATGTATATGATGTTCCCACCGAGATGTAGGGGCCGACACGCCAGGAATGTTGTGAAATATTATTTCCGAGGTGTTAGCTTGCCTTAGGTTGCGATATTCAACGTTATAGACGTATATGATGTTTCCACCGAGATGTAGGAGCCCTCACGCCAGGAATGTTGTAAAATGTTACACCCGAGATGTTAGGTTCCCTTAGGTAAGGATATATAACGTTATAGACGTATTTAATGTTCCCACTGAGAAGTAGCGGCCAACAAGCCAGGAATGTTTTCAAATATTACATCCGAGATGTTAGGTTTCCTTAGGTTAGGATATACAACGTTGTACAGGTATATAATGTCCCCACCGAGATGTAGGTGCCGTCACGCCAGCAATGTTGTAAAATATTTCACTTGAGATATTAGGCTTCCTTAGGTTAGGATATATAACGTTATTGACGTATATAATGTTCCCACCGGGAAATGCGGGCCGACACGCCAGGAATGTTGTAAAATATTACACCCGAGATGTTAGGTTCCCTTAGGTAAGGATATATAACGTTATAGGCGTATATAAAGTTCCCACCGGGAAGTAGGGGCCGACACGCCAGGAATGTTGTAAAATATTACATTTGAGATGTTAGGTTCCCTTAGGTAAGGATATATAACGTTATAGACGTATATAATGTTCCCGACGAGATGTAGGCGCCGATACGCCAGGAATGTTGTGAAATATTACATCCGAGGTGTGAGGTTGCCTTATTTTAGGATATACAACGTTATAGACGTATATAATGTCCCCACCGAGATGTAGGCGCCGACACGCCAGGAATGTTGTAAAATATTACATCCGATGAGTTAGGTTGCCTTAGGTTAGGATATATAACGCTATAGACGTAGATAATGCTCCCACAGAGAAGAACGGTGTTACCACACCGGAATCCTGTAAAACACTACAACCGGCGGGCTGGATGACTTAGGTTATGTAATATTACGTTATAGATGTGTATAATGTTCCAACCGAGAAGTAGGGACCGACAGGCCAGGAATGTTGTAAAATATTTCAGCCGAGCTGTTAGGTTACCTTAGGTTAGGATATACAAGGTAATAGACGTATATAATGTCCCCACCGAGAAGTAGGGGCCGACACCCTAGGAATGTTGTTAAATATTACTTCTGAGATGTTAGGTTCCCTTAGGTTAGGATATACAACGTTATAGACGTATATAATGTTACCACCGAGGACTACGGGCCGACACGCCAGGAATAATTGTAAAATATTACACCTGAGATGTTAGGTTACCTTAGGAAAGGATATATAACGTTATAGAAGTATATAAAGTTCCCACCGGGAAGTAGGGGCCGACACGCCAGGAATGTTGTCAAATATTTCACCCGAGATGTTAGGTTTCCTTAGGTTAGGATATACAACGTCATAGACGTATATGATATTCCCACCGAGGTGTAGGCGCCGACACGCCAGGAATGTTGTAAAATATTACATCCGAGGTGTTAGGATGCCTCAGGTTAGCATATATAACGTTATTGACGTATGTAATGTTCCCACCGAGATGCATGGGCCAACACGCCAGGCATGTTGTAAAATATTACATCCGAGATGTTAGGTTGCCTTCGGTTAGGATATATAACGCTATAGACGTATATGATGTTCCCACCAAGAAGTAGGGTCCGCCACGCCAGGAATGTTGCCAAGTATTACATCCGATGTGTTAGGTTGCCTTAGGTTGGGATTCGTAACGTTATAGACGTATATAATGTTCCCGACGAGAACTAAGGTCCGCCGCGCCAGGAATGTTGTAAAATATTACATCCGAGATGTTAGGTTGCCTTTGGTTAGAATATATAACGTTATAGGCGTATATAATGTTCCCGCCGAGAAGTAGGGGCCGACGCGCCAGGAATGTTGTAAAATATTACATACGAGATGTTAGGTTGCCTTAGGTTAGGGTATATAACGTTATAGACGTACATAATGTTCCCACCGAGAAGTAGCGGCCAACAAGCCAGGAATGTTTTCAAATATTAGACCCGGGATGTTAGGTATCCTTAGATTAGGATATATAACATTATAGACGTATATAATGTTCCCACCGAGAACTAAGGGCCGACACGCCAGAAATGTTGTAAAATATTACATCCGAGATGTTAGGTTGCCTTTGGTTAGGATATATAACGTTATAAACGTATATAATTTTCTCACCGAGATATAAGCTCCGACCCGTCAGGAATGTGGTAAAATAGTACATCCGATGTGTTAGGTTGCCTTAGGTTAGGATATATAACGTTATAGACGTAGATAATGCTCCCACAGAGAAGAACGGTGTTACCACACCGGAATCCTGTAAAACACTACAACATGCGGGGTGGATGACTTATGTTATGTAATATTACGTTATAGATGTGTATAATGTTACCACCGAGAAGTAGGGACCAACATGCCAGGAAAGTTGTAAAATATTACATCCGAGAAGTTAGGTTGCCTTAGGTTGAGATATACAACGTTATAGACGTATATAATGTACCCACCGAGATGTTGGCGCCGACACGCAAGGAATGTTGTAAAATATTTCACCCGAGATGTTAGGTTGCCTTAGGTTAGGATATACAACGTTATAGACGTATATAATGTTCCCACAGAGAAGTAGCGGCCGACACGCCAGGAATGTTATAAAATATTACATCCGAGGTGTTAGGATGCCTCAGGTTACCATACATAACGTTATTGACGTATATAATGTTCCCGCCGAGAAGTAGGCTCCGACGCGCCAGGAATGTTGTAAAATATTACATCCGAGATGTTAGGTTGCCTTAGGTTAGGGTATATAACGTTATAGACGTGCATAATGTTCCCACCGAGAAGTAGCGGCCAACAAGCCAGGAATGTTTTCAAATATTAGACCCGGGATGTTAGGTATCCTTAGATTAGGATATATAACGTTATAGACGTATATAATGTTCCCACCGAGAGGTAGGGGCCGACGCGCCAGGAATGTTGTAAAATATTACATCCGAGGTGTTAGGATGCCTCAGGTGAGCATATATAACGTTATTGACGTATATAACGTTCCCACCGAGATGTAGGCGCCGACACGCCAGGAATGTTGTAGAATATTACATCCGAAGTGTTAGGATGCCTCAGGCTAGGATATATAACGTTATAGACGTATATAATGTTCCCACCGAGAAGTAGGGAACGATATGCCAGGAATATTGTAAAATATTACATCCGAGATGTTAGGTTGCCTTAGGTTGGGATACAAAACGTTATAGACGTATATAATGTTCCCACCGAGAAGTAGGGGCCGACGCGCTAGGAATGTTGTAAAATATTACATCCGAGATATTAGGTTGCCTAAGGTTAGGATATACAACGTTATAGACGTATATGATGTTCCCACCGAGAAGTAGGGTACGATATGCCAGGAATATTGTAAAATATTACATCCGAGATGTTAGGTTGCCTTAGGTTGGGATACATAACGTTATAGACGTATATAATGTACCCACCGAGAAGTAGGGTCTGACGCGCCAGGAATGTTGTAAAATATTTCTCCCGAGATGTTAGGTTTCCTTAGGTTAGGATATATAACGTTATATACGTATTTAATGTTCCCACTGAGAAGTAGCGGCCAACAAGCCAGGAATGTTTTCAAATATTACATCCGAGATGTTAGGTTTCCTTAGGTTAGGATATACAACGTTGTACAGGTATATAATGTCCCCACCGAGATGTAGGTGCCGTCACGCCAGCAATGTTGTAAAATATTTCACTTGAGATATTAGGCTTCCTTAGGTTAGGATATATAACGTTATTGACGTATATAATTTTCCCACCGGGAAATGCGGGCCGACACGCCAGGAATGTTGTAAAATATTACACCCGAGATGTTAGGTTCCCTTAGGTAAGGATATATAACGTTATAGGCGTATATAAAGTTCCCACCGGGAAGTAGGGGCCGACACGCCAGGAATGTTGTAAAATATTACATCCGATGTGTTAGGTTGCCTTAGGTTGGGATTCATAACGTTATAGACGTATATAAAGTTCCCACCGGGAAGTAGGGGCCGACACGCCAGGAATGTTGTCAAATATTACATCCGAGATGTTAGGTTGCCTTAGGTTTGGATATTCAACGTCATAGACGTATATGATGTACCCACCGTGATGTAGTGGCCGTCACGCCAGGAATGTTGTCAAATATTACTTCTGAGATGTTAGGTTCCCTTAGGTTACAATATACAACATTATAGACGTATATAATATTACCACCGAGGACTACGGGCCGACACGCCAGGAATGTTGTCAAATATTACATCCGAGATGTTAGGTTTCCTTAGGTTAGGATATACAACGTCAAAGACGTATATGATGTTCCCACCGAGATGTAGGGGCCGACACGCCAGGAATGTTGTCAAATATTTCACCCGAGATGTTAGGTTTCCTTAGGTTAAGATATACAACGTCATAGACGTATATGATATTCCCACCGAGGTGTAGGCGCCGACACGCCAGGAATGTTGTAAAATATTACATCCGAGGTGTTAGGATGCCTCAGGTTAGCATATATAACGTTATTGACGTATGTAATGTTCCCACCGAGATGCATGGGCCAACACGCCAGGCATGTTGTAAAATATTACATCCGAGATGTTAGGTTGCCTTCGGTTAGGATATATAACGCTATAGACGTATATGATGTTCCCACCAAGAAGTAGGGTCCGACACGCCAGGAATGTTGCCAAATATTACATCCGATGTGTTAGGTTGCCTTAGGTTGGGATTCATAACGTTATAGACGTATATAATGTTCCCGACGAGAACTAAGGTCCGCCGCGCCAGGAATGTTGTAAAATATTACATCCGAGATGTTAGGTTGCCTTTGGTTAGAATATATAACGTTATAGGCGTATATAATGTTCCCGCCGAGAAGTAGGGGCCGACGCGCCAGGAATGTTGTAAAATATTACATACGAGATGTTAGGTTGCCTTAGGTTAGGGTATATAACGTTATAGACGTACATAATGTTCCCACCGAGATGTAGGCGCCGACACGCCAGGAATGTTGTAAAATATTATATCCGAGGTGTTAGGTTGCCTTAGGTTGGGATATACAACGTCATCGACGTATATGATATTCCCACCGAGATGTAGGCGCCGACACGCCAGGAATGTTGTAAAATATTACATCCGAGGTGTTAGGATGCCTCAGGTTAGCATATATAACGTTATAGACGTATATAATGTTCCCACCGAGAAGTAGGGCCCGAAACGCCAGGAATGTTGTCAAATATTACACCCGAGATGTTGGGTTTCCTTAGGTTAGGATAGAAAACTTTATAGACGTATATAATGTCCCCACCGAGATGTAGGCGCCGACACGCCAGGAATGTTGTAAAATATTATATCCGTGGTGTTAGGTTGCCTTAGATTGGGATATACAACGTTATAGACGTATATAATGTACCCACCGAGATGTTGGCGTCGACACGCAAGGAATGTTGTAAAATATTTCACCCGAGATGTTAGGTTTCCTTAGGTTAGGATATATAACGTTATAGACGTATATAATATCCCCACCGAGATGTAGGCGCCGACATGCCAGGAATGTTATAAAATATTACATCCGAGGTGTTAGGATGCCTCAGGTTAGCATATATAACGTTATAGACGTATATAATGTTCTCACCGAGAAGTAGGAGCCGACACGCCAGGAATGTTGTAACATATTTCAACCGAGATGTTAGGTTTCCTTAAGTTAGGATATACAACGTCATAGACGTATATGATATTCCCACCGAGGTGTAGGCGCCGACACGCCAGGAATGTTGTAAAATATTACATCCGAGGTGTTAGGATGCCTCAGGTTAGCATATATAACGTTATTGACGTATGTAATGTTCCCACCGAGATGCATGGGCCAACACGCCAGGCATGTTGTCAAATATTTCACCCGAGATGTTAGGTTTCCTTAGGTTAGGATATACAACGTCATAGACGTATATGATATTCCCACCGAGGTGTAGGCGCCGACACGCCAGGAATGTTGTAAAATATTACATCCGAGGTGTTAGGATGCCTCAGGTTAGCATATATAACGTTATTGACGTATGTAATGTTCCCACCGAGATGCATGGGCCAACACGCCAGGCATGTTGTAAAATATTACATCCGAGATGTTAGGTTGCCTTCGGTTAGGATATATAACGCTATAGACGTATATGATGTTCCCACCAAGAAGTAGGGTCCGCCACGCCAGGAATGTTGCCAAGTATTACATCCGATGTGTTAGGTTGCCTTAGGTTGGGATTCGTAACGTTATAGACGTATATAATGTTCCCGACGAGAACTAAGGTCCGCCGCGCCAGGAATGTTGTAAAATATTACATCCGAGATGTTAGGTTGCCTTTGGTTAGAATATATAACGTTATAGGCGTATATAATGTTCCCGCCGAGAAGTAGGGGCCGACGCGCTAGGAATGTTGTAAAATATTACATCCGAGATATTAGGTTGCCTAAGGTTAGGATATACAACGTTATAGACGTATATGATGTTCCCACCGAGAAGTAGGGTACGATATGCCAGGAATATTGTAAAATATTACATCCGAGATGTTAGGTTGCCTTAGGTTGGGATACATAACGTTATAGACGTATATAATGTACCCACCGAGAAGTAGGGTCTGACGCGCCAGGAATGTTGTAAAATATTTCCCCCGAGATGTTAGGTTTCCTTAGGTTAGGATATATAACGTTATATACGTATTTAATGTTCCCACTGAGAAGTAGCGGCCAACAAGCCAGGAATGTTTTCAAATATTACATCCGAGATGTTAGGTTTCCTTAGGTTAGGATATACAACGTTGTACAGGTATATAATGTCCCCACCGAGATGTAGGTGCCGTCACGCCAGCAATGTTGTAAAATATTTCACTTGAGATATTAGGCTTCCTTAGGTTAGGATATATAACGTTATTGACGTATATAATGTTCCCACCGGGAAATGCGGGCCGACACGCCAGGAATGTTGTAAAATATTACACCCGAGATGTTAGGTTCCCTTAGGTAAGGATATATAACGTTATAGGCGTATATAAAGTTCCCACCGGGAAGTAGGGGCCGACACGCCAGGAATGTTGTAAAATATTACATTTGAGATGTTAGGTTCCCTTAGGTAAGGATATATAACGTTATAGACGTATATAATGTTCCCGACGAGATGTAGGCGCCGATACGCCAGGAATGTTGTGAAATATTATATCCGTGGTGTTAGGTTGCCTTAGGTTGGGATATACAACGTTATAGACGTATATAATGTACCCACCGAGATGTTGGCGTCGACACGCAAGGAATGTTGTAAAATATTTCACCCGAGATGTTAGGTTTCCTTAGGTTAGGATATATAACGTTATAGACGTATATAATATCCCCACCGAGATGTAGGCGCCGACATGCCAGGAATGTTATAAAATATTACATCCGAGGTGTTAGGATGCCTCAGGTTAGCATATATAACGTTATAGACGTATATAATGTTCTCACCGAGAAGTAGGAGCCGACACGCCAGGAATGTTGTAACATATTTCAACCGAGATGTTAGGTTTCCTTAAGTTAGGATAGACAACGTTATAGACGTATATAATGTCCCCACCGAGATGTAGGCGCCGACACGCCAGGAATGTTGTAATATATTATACCCGAGGTGTTAGGTTGCCTTAGGTTGGGATATACAACGTTATAGACGTATATAATGTTCCCACCAAGTAGTAGGGACCGACATGCCAGGAATGTTGTAAAATATTACATCCGAGATGTTAGGTTGCCTTAGGTTAGGATATACAACGTTATAGACGTATATAATGTTCCCACGGAGAAGTAGCGGCCGACACGCCAGGAATGTTATAAAATATTACATCCGAGGTGTTAGGATGCCTCAGGTTACCATACATAACGTTATTGACGTATATAATGTTCCCACCGAGAAGTAGGGGCCGACGCGCCAGGAATGTTGTAAAATATTACATCCGAGATGTTAGGTTGCCTTAGGTTAGGGTATATAACGTTATAGACGTGCATAATGTTCCCACCGAGAAGTAGCGGCCAACAAGCCAGGAATGTTTTCAAATATTAGACCCGGGATGTTAGGTATCCTTAGATTAGGATATATAACATTATAGACGTATATAATGTTCTCACCGAGAAGAACGGTGTTACCACACCGGAATCCTGTAAAACACTACAACCTGCGGGCTGGATGACTTATGTTATGTAATATTACGTTATAGATGTGTATAATGTTACCACCGAGAAGTAGGGACCAACATGCCAGGAATGTTTTCAAATATTACATCCGTGGTGTTAGGTTGCCTTAGGTTGGGATACATAACGTTATAGACGTATATAATGTTCCTACCGAGAAGTAGGGGCCGACGCGCCAGGAATTTTGTAAAATATTACATCCGAGATGTTAGGTTGCCTTAGGTTAGGATGTACAACATCATAGACGTATATGATGTTCCCACCGAGATGTAGGGGCCGTCACGCCAGGAATGTTGTCAAATATTTCTTCTGAGATGTTAGGTTCCCTTAGGTTAGGATATACAACGTTATAGGCGTATATAATGTTACCACCGAGAACTACGGACCGACACGCCGGGAATGTTGCAAAATATTTCACCCGAGATGTTAGGTTTCCTTAGGTTAGGAAATATAACGTTATATACGTATATAATATCCCCACCGAGACGTAGGCGCCGACATGCGAGGAATGTCCTAAAATATTACATCCGTGGTGTTAGGATGCCTCAGGTTAGGGTATATAACGTTATAGACGTATATAATGTTCCCACCGAGAAGACTCGGCGAACAGGCCAGGAATGTTTTCAAATATTTCAGCCGAGATGTTAGGTTGCCTTAGGTTGGGATGCAAAACGTTATAGACGTATATAATGTTCCCACCGAGAAGTAGGGGCCGACGCGCCAGGAATGTTGTAAAATATTACATCCGAGATGTTAGGTTGCCTTAGGATAGGATATATAACGTCATAGACGTATATGATGTTCCCACCGATATGTAGGGGCCGTCACGACAGGAATGTTGTCAAATATTAGTTCTGAGATGTTAGGGTCCCTTAGGTTAAGATATACAACGTTATAGACGTATATAATTTTACCACCGAGAACTACGGGCCGACACGCCAGGAATGATGTAAAATATTTCATCCAAGATGTTAGGCTTCCTTAGGTTAGAATATATAACGTAATAGACGTATATAATATCCCCACCGAGATGTAGGCGCCGACATGCCAGGAATATTGTAAAATATTACATACGAGTTGTTAGGATGCCTTATGTTAGGATATATAACGTTATAGAAGTATATAATGTTCCCACGGGGTAGTATGCGGCGACACGCAAGGAATGTTCTGTAATATCACGTCCGAGATGTTGTGTTGCCTTAGGTTAGGATATGTAACGTTATAAACGTATATAATGTTCCCACCGAGAAGTAGGTGCCGACACGCATGGAATGTTGTTACATATCATGCCCCAGATGTCAGGTTGCATTAGGTTAGGATATATAACGTTATGACGTATATGATGATACCACTGAGATGTAGGGTCCGACACGCAACGAATGTTGTAAAATATTGCGTCCGAGATGTTAGGTTGCCTTAGGTTAGGATGTAAAACATCATAGACGTATATGATGTTCCCACCGAGATGTAGGGGCCGTCACGCCAGGAATGTTGTCAAATATTACTTCTGAGATGTTAGGTTCCCTTAGGTTAGGATATACAACGTTATAGGCGTATATAATGTTACCACCGAGAGCTACGGGCCGACACGCCGAGAATGTTGTAAAATATTTCACCCGAGATGTTAGGTTTCCTTAGGTTAGGATATATAACGTTATAGACGTATATACTGTTCCCACCGAGAAGTAGGGTCTGTCGCGCCAGGAATGTTGTAAAATATTACATCCGATATATTATGTTGCCTAAGGTTAGGATATAAGACGTTATAGACGTATATGATGTTCCCACCGAGAAGTAGGTGCCGACACGCAAGGAATGTTGTAAAATATTACATCCGAGGTGTTAGGATGCCTCAGGTTAGCATATATAACGTTATTGACGTATATAACGTTCCCACCGAGATGTAGGCGCCGACACGCCAGGAATGTTGTAGAATATTACATCCGAGGTGTTAGGATGCCTCAGGCTAGGATATATAACGTTATAGACGTATATAATGTTCCCACCGAGAAGTAGGGGCCGACAAGCCAGGCGTGTTGGAAAATATTACATCCGAGATGTTAGACTGCCTTAGGTTAGGATATATAACGTTATAGATGTATATAATATTCCCATTGAGAACTGCGGGCCGTCACGCCAGGAATGTTGTAAAATATTACACCCGAGATGTTAGATTCCCTTAGGTAAGGATATATAACGTTATAGACGTATATAAAGTTCCCACCGGGAAGTAGGGTCCGACACGCCAGGAATGTTGTCAAATATGACTTCTGAGATGCTAGGTTGCCTTATTTTAGGATACACAACGTTATAGACGTATATAATGTCCCCACCAAGATGTAGGCGCAGATATGCCAGGAATGTTGTAAAATATATCACCCGAGATGTTAGGTTTCCTTAGGTTAGGATATACAACGTCATAGACGTATATGATGTTCCCACCGAGATGTAGGGGCCCACACGCCAGGAATGTTGTGAAATATTACTTCTGAGATGTTAGATTCCCTTAGGTTAGGATATACAACGTTATAGACGTATATAATGTCCCCACCGAGATGTTGGCGCCGTCACGCCAGGAATGTTGTAAAATATTACATCCGAGGTGTTAGGATGCCTTAGGTTACGATATAGATCGTTATAGACCTATATAATGTCCCTACCGAGATGTAGGCGCCGACACACCAGGAATGTTGTAAAATATTACATCCGTGGTATTAGGTTGCCTTAGGTTAGGATATATAACGTTATAGACGTATATAATGTTCCCACCGAGAAGTAGGCGCCCACGCGCCAGGAATGTTGTGAAATATTACTTCTGCGATGTTAGGTTCCCTTAGGTTAGGATATAGAACGTTATAGACGTATATAATGTTCCCACCGAGAACTGCGGGCCGACACGCCAGGAATGTTGTAATATGTTATACCCGAGATGTTAGATTCCCTTAGGTAAGTATATATACCGTTATAGACGTATATAATGTTCCCACCGAGAAGTAGGGGCCGACACGCCAGGCGTGTTGTAAAATATTACATCCGAGATGTTAGGTTGCCTTAGGTTAGGATATATAACGTTATAGACGTATGTGATGTACCCACTGAGAAGTAGGGGCCGACAAGCCAGGAATATTGTATAATATTACAACCGAGATGTTAGGTTGCCTTAGGTTGGGATACATAACGTTATAGATGTATATAATGTTCCCATCGAGAACTGCGGGACGTCACGCCAGGAATGTTGTAAAATATTACACCCGAGATGTTAGGTTCCCTAGGGTAAGGATATATACCGTTATAGACGTATATAATGTTCCCACCGAGAAGTAGGGGCCGACACGCCAGGCGTGTTGTAAAATATTACATCCGAGATGTTAGGTTGCCTTAGGTTAGGATATATAACGTTATAGATGTATATAATGTTCCCATCGAGAACTGCGGGACGTCACGCCAGGGATGTTGTAATATGTTATACCCGAGATGTTAGATTCCCTTAGGTAAGTATATATACCGTTATAGACGTATATAATGTTCCCACCGAGAAGTAGGGGCCTACACGCCAGGGATGTTGTCAAATATTACTTCTGAGATGTTAGGTTGCCTTATTTTAGGGTATACAAGGTTATAGACGTATATAATGTCCCCACCGAGATGTAGGCGCCGACATGCCAGGAATGTTGTAAAATATTTCACCCGAGATGTTAGGTTTCCTTAGGTTAGGATATATAACGTTACAGACGTATATAATGTTCCCACCGAGAACTGCGGGCCGACACGCCAGGAGTGTTGTAAAATATTACACCTGAGATGTTAGGTTAGGTTAGGTTAGGATATATAAAGTTATAGATTTATATAATGTCCCCACCGAGATGTAGGCGCCAACATGCCAGGAATGTTGTAAAATATTACATCCGAGATGGTAGGTTGCCTTAGGTTAGGATATATAACGTTACAGACGTATATGATGTTCCCACCGAGAAGTAGGGGCCGACACGCCAGGCATGTTGTAAAATATTACATCCGAGATGGTAGGTTGCCTTAGGTTAGGATATATAACGTTATAGACGTATATGATGTACCCACCGAGAAGTAGGGGCCGACAAGCCAGGAATATTGTATAATAATACAACCGAGATGTTAGGTTGCCTTAGGTTGCGATACATAACGTTATAGACGTATATAATGTTCCCACCGAGAAGTTGCGGCCGACAAGCCATGCATGTTGTAAAATATTACATCCGAGATGTTAGGTTTCCTTAGGTTAGGATATACAACGTTATAGAAGTATATAATGTCCCCACCGAGAAATGCGGGCCGACACGACAGGAATGTTGTAAAATATTACACCCGAGATGTTAGGTTCCCTTAGGTAAGGATATATAACGTTATAGACGTATATAGAGTTCCCACCGGGAAGTAGGACCCGACACGCCAGGCATGTTGTAAAATATTTCACCCGAGATGTTAGGTTTCCTTAGGTTAGGATATATAACGTTACAGACGTATATAATGTTCCCACCGAGAACTGCGGGCCGACACGCCAGGAGTGTTGTAAAATATTACACCTGAGATGTTAGGTTAGGTTAGGTTAGGATAAATAACGTTATAGATTTATATAATGTCCCCACCGAGATGTAGGCGCCGACATGCCAGGAATGTTGTAAAATATTACATCCGAGGTGTTAGGATGCCTCAGGGTAGGATATATAACGTTATAGACGTATATAATGTTCCCAACCAGAAGTTGGGACCGGCATGCCAGGAATTTTGTAAACTGTGACAACCGAGATGTTAAGTTGCCTTAGTTTGGGATACATAACGTTGTAGACGTATATAATGTTCCCACCGAGGTGTAGGCGCCGACACGCCAGGAATGTTGTAAAATATTACATCCGAGGTGTTAGGATGCCTCAGGTTAGCATATATAACGTTATTGACGTATGTAATGTTCCCACCGAGATGCATGGGCCAACACGCCAGGCATGTTGTAAAATATTACATCCGAGATGTTAGGTTGCCTTCGGTTAGGATATATAACGCTATAGACGTATATGATGTTCCCACCAAGAAGTAGGGTCCGACACGCCAGGAATGTTGCCAAATATTACATCCGATGTGTTAGGTTGCCTTAGGTTGGGATTCATAACGTTATAGACGTATATAATGTTCCCGACGAGAACTAAGGTCCGCCGCGCCAGGAATGTTGTAAAATATTACACCCGAGATGTTAGGTTGCCTTTGGTTAGAATATATAACGTTATAGGCGTATATAATGTTCCCGCCGAGAAGTAGGGGCCGACGCGCCAGGAATGTTGTAAAATATTACATACGAGATGTTAGGTTGCCTTAGGTTAGGGTATATAACGTTATAGACGTACATAATGTTCCCACCGAGATGTAGGCGCCGACACGCCAGGAATGTTGTAAAATATTATATCCGAGGTGTTAGGTTGCCTTAGGTTGGGATATACAACGTCATCGACGTATATGATATTCCCACCGAGATGTAGGCGCGGACACGCCAGGAATGTTGTAAAATATTACATCCGAGGTGTTAGGATGCCTCAGGTTAGCATATATAACGTTATAGACGTATATAATGTTCCCACCGAGAAGTAGGGCCCGAAACGCCAGGAATGTTGTCAAATATTACACCCGAGATGTTGGGTTTCCTTAGGTTAGGATAGAAAACTTTATAGACGTATATAATGTCCCCACCGAGATGTAGGCGCCGACACGCCAGGAATGTTGTAAAATATTATATCCGTGGTGTTAGGTTGCCTTAGGTTGGGATATACAACGTTATAGACGTATATAATGTACCCACCGAGATGTTGGCGTCGACACGCAAGGAATGTTATAAAATATTTCACCCGAGATGTTAGGTTTCCTTAGGTTAGGATATATAACGTTATAGACGTATATAATATCCCCACCGAGATGGAGGCGCCGACATGCCAGGAATGTTATAAAATATTACATCCGAGGTGTTAGGATGCCTCAGGTTAGCATATATAACGTTATAGACGTATATAATGTTCTCACCGAGAAGTAGGAGCCGACACGCCAGGAATGTTGTAACATATTTCAACCGAGATGTTAGGTTTCCTTAAGTTAGGATAGACAACGTTATAGACGTATATAATGTCCCCACCGAGATGTAGGCGCCGACACGCCAGGAATGTTGTAATATATTATACCCGAGGTGTTAGGTTGCCTTAGGTTGGGATATATAACGTTATAGACGTATATAATGTTCCCACCAAGTAGTAGGGACCGACATGCCAGGAATGTTGTAAAATATTACATCCGAGATGTTAGGTTGCCTTAGGTTAGGATATACAACGTTATAGACGTATATAATGTTCCCACAGAGAAGTAGCGGCCGACACGCCAGGAATGTTATAAAATATTACATCCGAGGTGTTAGGATGCCTCAGGTTACCATACATAACGTTATTGACGTATATAATGTTCCCACCGAGAAGTAGGGGCCGACGCGCCAGGAATGTTGTAAAATATTACATCCGAGATGTTAGGTTGCCTTAGGTTAGGGTATATAACGTTATAGACGTGCATAATGTTCCCACCGAGAAGTAGCGGCCAACAAGCCAGGAATGTTTTCAAATATTAGACCCGGGATGTTAGGTATCCTTAGATTAGGATATATAACATTATAGACGTATATAATGTTCTCACCGAGAAGAACGGTGTTACCACACCGGAATCCTGTAAAACACTACAACCTGCGGGCTGGATGACTTATGTTATGTAATATTACGTTATAGATGTGTATAATGTTACCACCGAGAAGTAGGGACCAACATGCCAGGAATGTTTTCAAATATTACATCCGTGGTGTTAGGTTGCCTTAGGTTGGGATACATAACGTTATAGACGTATATAATGTTCCTACCGAGAAGTAGGGGCCGACGCGCCAGGAATTTTGTAAAATATTACATCCGAGATGTTAGGTTGCCTTAGGTTAGGATGTACAACATCATAGACGTATATGATGTTCCCACCGAGATGTAGGGGCCGTCACGCCAGGAATGTTGTCAAATATTTCTTCTGAGATGTTAGGTTCCCTTAGGTTAGGATATACAACGTTATAGGCGTATATAATGTTACCACCGAGAACTACGGACCGACACGCCGGGAATGTTGTAAAATATTTCACCCGAGATGTTAGGTTTCCTTAGGTTAGGAAATATAACGTTATATACGTATATAATATCCCCACCGAGACGTAGGCGCCGACATGCGAGGAATGTCCTAAAATATTACATCCGTGGTGTTAGGATGCCTCAGGTTAGGGTATATAACGTTATAGACGTATATAATGTTCCCACCGAGAAGACTCGGCGAACAGGCCAGGAATGTTTTCAAATATTTCAGCCGAGATGTTAGGTTGCCTTAGGTTGGGATACAAAACGTTATAGACGTATATAATGTTCCCACCGAGAAGTAGGGGCCGACGCGCCAGGAATGTTGTAAAATATTACATCCGAGATGTTAGGTTGCCTTAGGATAGGATATATAACGTCATAGACGTATATGATGTTCCCACCGATATGTAGGGGCCGTCACGACAGGAATGTTGTCAAATATTAGTTCTGAGATGTTAGGGTCCCTTAGGTTAAGATATACAACGTTATAGACGTATATAATTTTACCACCGAGAACTACGGGCCGACACGCCAGGAATGATGTAAAATATTTCATCCAAGATGTTAGGCTTCCTTAGGATAGAATATATAACGTAATAGACGTATATAATATCCCCACCGAGATGTAGGCGCCGACATGCCAGGAATATTGTAAAATATTACATACGAGTTGTTAGGATGCCTTATGTTAGGATATATAACGTTATAGAAGTATATAATGTTCCCACGGGGTAGTATGCGGCGACACGCAAGGAATGTTCTGAAATATCACGTCCGAGATGTTGTGTTGCCTTAGGTTAGGATATGTAACGTTATAAACGTATATAATGTTCCCACCGAGAAGTAGGTGCCGACACGCATGGAATGTTGTTACATATCATGCCCCAGATGTCAGGTTGCATTAGGTTAGGATATATAACGTTATGACGTATATGATGATACCACTGAGATGTAGGGTCCGACACGCAACGAATGTTGTAAAATATTGCGTCCGAGATGTTAGGTTGCCTTAGGTTAGGATGTAAAACATCATAGACGTATATGATGTTCCCACCGAGAAGTAGGGGCCGACAAGCCAGGAATATTGTATAATAATACAACCGAGATGTTAGGTTGCCTTAGGTTGCGATACATAACGTTATAGATGTATATAATGTTCCCACCGAGAAGTTGCGGCCGACAAGCCATGCATGTTGTAAAATATTACATCCGAGATGTTAGGTTTCCTTAGGTTAGGATATACAACGTTATAGAAGTATATAATGTCCCCACCGAGAAATGCGGGCCGACACGACAGGAATGTTGTAAAATATTACACCCGAGATGTTAGGTTCCCTTAGGTAAGGATATATAACGTTATAGACGTATATAGAGTTCCCACCGGGAAGTAGGACCCGACACGCCAGGCATGTTGTAAAATATTTCACCCGAGATGTTAGGTTTCCTTAGGTTAGGATATATAACGTTACAGACGTATATAATGTTCCCACCGAGAACTGCGGGCCGACACGCCAGGAGTGTTGTAAAATATTACACCTGAGATGTTAGGTTAGGTTAGGTTAGGATAAATAACGTTATAGATTTATATAATGTCCCCACCGAGATGTAGGCGCCGACATGCCAGGAATGTTGTAAAATATTACATCCGAGGTGTTAGGATGCCTCAGGGTAGGATATATAACGTTATAGACGTATATAATGTTCCCAACCAGAAGTTGGGACCGGCATGCCAGGAATTTTGTAAACTGTGACAACCGAGATGTTAAGTTGCCTTAGTTTGGGATACATAACGTTGTAGACGTATATAATGTTCCCACCGAGATTTAGGCGGCGACACGCCAGGAATGTTGTAAAATATTACATCCGAGGTGTTAGGATGCCTTAAGGTTAGGATATACAACGCTATAGACGTATATAATGTCCCTACCGAGATGTAGGCGCCGACACGCCAGGAATGTTGTAAAATATAACATCCGAGATGTTAGGTTCCCTCAGGTTAGCATATATAACGTTATTGACGTATATAATGTTCCCACCGAGAAGTAGGGGCCGACACGCCAGGGATGTTGTAAAATATTTCATTCGAGATGTTAGCTTGCCTTAGGTTAGGATATATAACGTTATAGACGGATATAATGTTCCCATCGAGAAATGCGGGCCGACAAGCCAGTAATGTTGTAAAATATTACACACGAGATGTTAGGTTCTCTCAGGTTAGCATATATAATGTTATTGACGTATATAGTGTTCCCACCGAGAAGTAGGGGCAGACACGCCAGGCATGTTGTAAAATATTACATCCGAGATGGTAGGTTGCCTTAGGTTAGGATATATAACGTTACAGACGTATATAATGTTCCCACCGAGAAGCAGGGGCCGACACGCCAGGCATGTTGTCAAATATTACTTCTGAGATGTTAGGTTGCCTTATTTTAGGGTATACAAGGTTATAGACGTATATAATGTCCCCACCGAGATGTAGGCGCCGACACGCCAGGAATGTTGTAAAATATTATATCCGAGGTGTTAGGTTGCCTTAGGTTGGGATATACAACGTTATAGACATATATAATGTTCCCACCAAGTAGTAGGGACCGACATGCCAGGAGTGCTGTAAAATATTATATACGAGATGTTAGGTTGCCTTAGGTTAGGATATACAACGTCATAGACGTATATGATGTCCCCACCGTTATGTAGTGGCCGTCACGTCAGGAATGTTCTCAAATATTACTTCTGAGATGTTAGGTTCCCTTAGGTTAGGATGTACAACGTTATAGACGTATATAATGTTACCACCGAGGACTACGGGCCCACACGCCAGGAGTGTTGTAAAATATTACACCCGAGATGTTAGGTTCCCTTAGGTAAGGATATATAACGTTATAGACGTATATAATGTTCCCACCGAGAACTGCGGGCCGACACGCCAGGAATGTTGAAAAATATTACACCCGAGATGTTAGGTTCCCTTAGGTAAGGATATATAACGTTATAGACGTATATAAAGTTCCCACCGGGAAGTACGGGCCGACACGCCAGGATTGTTGTAAAATATTACACTTGAGATGTTAGGTTCCCTTAGGTAAGGATATACAACGTTATAGACGTATATAATATCCCCACCGAGATGTGGGCGCCGACACGACAGGAATGTTGTAAAAGATTACATGCGAGGTATTAAGTTGCCTTAGGTTAGTATATATAACGTCATAGACGTATATAAAGTTCCCACCGAGAAGTAGGGACAGACATGCCAGGAATGTTGTACAATTTTACATCCGAGATGTTAGGTTGCCTTGTGTTAGGATATATAACGTTATAGACGTATATCATGTTCCCACCGGGAAGTAGGGTCCGACACGACAGGAAGGTTGTGAAATATTACTTCTGAGATGTTAGGTTCCCTTAGGTTAGGATATACAACGTTATAGACGTATATAAAGCTCCCACTGAGAAGAAGGGGCCAACAAGCCAGGAATGTTTTCAAATATTACATCCGAGATGTTAGGTTTCCTTAGGTTAGGATATACAACGTTATAGACGTATTTAATGTCCCCACCGAGATGTAGGCGCCGACACGACAGGAATGTTGTAAAAGATTACATCCGAGGTATTAAGTTGCCTTAGGTTAGTATATATAACGTTATAGACGTATATAAAGTTCCCAACGAGAAGTAGCGGCCGACAAGCCGGCAATGTTGCAAATGTTACACCCAAGATGTTAGGTTTCCTTAGGTTAGGATATACAACGTCATAGATGTATATGATGTTCCCACCGAGATGTAGGGGCCGACACGCCAGGACTTTTGTGAAATATTACTTCTGAGGTGTTAGGTTTCCTTAGGTTAGGATATATAACGTTATAGACGCATATGATGTTCCCACCGAGATGTAGGGGCCGTCACGCCAAGAATGCTGTAAAATGTTACACCCGAGATGTTAGGTTCCCTTAGGTAAGGATATATAACGTTATAGACGTATATAAAGCTCCCACTGAGAAGAAGCGGCCAACAAGCCAGGAATGTTTTCAAATATTACATCCGAGATGTTAGGTTTCCTTAGGTTAGGATATACAACGTTAAGGAAGTATATAATGTCCCCACCGAGATGTAGCGGCCGACACGCCAGGAATGTTGTAAAATATTACATCCGAGATGTTAGGTTTCCTTAGGTTAGGATATACAACGTCATAGAGGTATATGATGTTCCCACCGAGAAGAAGGGGCCCTCAAGCCAGGAATGTTGTAAAATGTTACATCCGAGGTGTGAGGTTGCCTTATGTTAGGATATATAACGTTATAGAAGTATATAATGTTCCCACCGAGATTTAGGCGCCGACACGCCAGGAATGTTGTAAAATATTACATCTTAGGTGTTAGGATGCCTCAGGCTAGGATATATATATCGTTATAGAAGTATATAATGTTCCCACCGAGAAGTAGGGGCCGACACGCCAGGCATGTTGTAAAGTATTACATCCGAGATGTTAGGTTGCCTTAGGTTAGGATATATAACGTTACAGACGTATATAATGTTCCCACCGAGAACTGAGGGCCGACACGCCAGGAATGTTGTAAAATATTACATCCGAGATGTTAGGTTGCCTTAGGTTAGGATATACAACGTCGTAGACGTATATAATGTTCCCACTCAGAAGTAGCGGCCAACAAGCCAGGAATGTTTTCAAATATTACATCCGAGATGTTAGGTTTCCTTAGGTTAGGATATACAACGTTATAGAAGTATATAATGTCCCCACCGAGAAGTAGGCACCGATACGCCAGGAATATTGTAAAATATTACATCCGAGGTGTGATGTTGCCTTAGGTTAGGATATATAACGTTATAGAAGTATATAATGTTCCCACCGAAAAGTAGGGTCCGACATGCCAGGAACGTTGTAAAATATTACAACCGAGATGTTAGGTTGCCTTAGTTTGGGATGCATAACTTAATAGACGTATATAATGTTTTCCACCGAGATGTAGGCGCCGACACGCCAGGAATGTTGTAAAATATTACACCCGAGATGTTAGGTTACCTTAGGTAAGGATATATAACGTTATAGACGTATATAAAGTACCCACCGAGATGTAGGGGCCGTCACACCAGGAATGTTGTAAAATATTACATCCGATATGTTAGGTTCCCGTAGGTTAGGATATACAACGTCATAGACGTATATGATGTTCCCACCGAGAACTGCTGGTCGACACGCCAGGAATGTTGTAAAATGTTACACGCGAGATGTTAGGTTCCCTTAGGTAACGATATATAGCGTTATAGACGTATATAAAGTTCCCACCGGGAAGTAGGGCCCGACACGCCAGGAATGTTGTAAAATATTTCACCCGAGATGTTAGGTTTCCTTAGGTTAGGAATTATAACGTTATATACGTATATAATATCCCCACCGAGATGTAGGCGCCGACACGCCAGGAATGTTGTAAAATATTACATCCGAGGTGTTAGGATACCTCAGGTTAGGATATATAACGTTATAGACGTATATAATGTTCCCAACGAGAAGTATGGACCGACATGCCAGAAATGTTGTAAAGTATTACAACCGAGATGTTAGGTTGCCTTCGGTTAGGATATATAACGTTACAGACGTATATAATGTTCCCACCGAGAACTGCGGGCCGACACGCCAGGAATGTTGTAAAATATTACATCCGAAATGTTAGGTTGCCTAAGGTAAGGATATATAACGTTATAGACGTATATGATGGTCCCACCGAGAAGGAGGGGCTGACACGCCAGGAATGTTGTAAAATATTACATACCAGGTGTGATTTTGCCTTAGGTTAGGATATATAACGTTATAGATGTATATAATGTTCCCACCGAGAAGTAGGGACCGACATGCCAGGAATGTTCTAAAATATTTCATCCGAAGTGTTAGGATGCCTCAGGTTAGCATATATAACGTTATTGACGTATATAATGTTCCGACCGAGAAGTAGGGGCCGACACGCCAGGCATGTTGTAAAGTATTACATCCGAGATGCTAGGTTCCCTTAGGTAAGGATATATAACGTTATCGACGTTTATAATGTTCCCGCCGGGATGTAGGGGCCGACACGCCAGCAATGTTGTCAAATATTACTTCTGAGATGTTAGGTTGCCTTAGGTTAGGATATACCACGTTATAGACGTATATAATGTCCCCACCGAGATGTAGGCGCCGACACGCCAGGAATGTTGTAAAATATTTCACCCGAGAAGTT
This sequence comes from Xylocopa violacea, assembly GCA_963969225.1. NCBI lineage: Eukaryota > Metazoa > Arthropoda > Insecta > Hymenoptera > Apidae > Xylocopa > Xylocopa violacea. Next base: position 231,281 of record CAXAJV010001197.1, read on the forward strand.
AGGTTTCCTTAGGTTAGGATATATAACGTTATAGACATATATAATATGTCCACCGAGATGTAGGCGCCGACATGCCAGGAATGTTGTAAAATATTACATCCCAGTTGTTAGGATGCCTCAGGTTAGGATATATAACGCTATAGACGTATATAATGTTCCCAACGAGAAATATGGACCGACATGCCAGGAATTTTGTAAAGTATTACAACCGAGATGTTAGGTTGCCTTAGGGTGGGATACATAACGTCATAGACGTGTATGATGTTCCCACCGAGAACTAAGGTCCGACACGCCAGGAATGTTGTAAAATATTACATCCGATATTTTAGGTTGATTTAGGTTGGGATATATAAAGTTATAGACGTATATAATGTTCCGACCGGGAAGTAGTGTCTGACGCGCCAGGAATGTTGTAAAATATTACATCCGATATGTTAGGTTGCCTAAGGTTAGGATATATAACGTTGTAGACGTATATGATGTTCCCACCGAGAGGTAGGGGCTGACACGCCAGGAATGTTTTCAAATATTACATCCGAGGTGTTAGGCTGCCTTAAGTTGGGATACATAACGTTATAGACGTATATAATGTTCCCACCGAGAAGTAGGGGCCGACGCGCCAGGAATGTTGTAACATATTTCAACCGAGATGTTAGGTTTCCTTAAGTTAGGATAGACAACGTTATAGACGTATATAATGTCCCCACCGAGATGTAGGCGCCGACACGCCAGGAATGTTGTAATATATTATACCCGAGGTGTTAGGTTGCCTTAGGTTGGGATATACAACGTTATAGACGTATATAATGTTCCCACCAAGTAGTAGGGACCGACATGCCAGGAATGTTGTAAAATATTACATCCGAGATGTTAGGTTGCCTTAGGTTAGGATATACAACGTTATAGACGTATATAATGTTCCCACAGAGAAGTAGCGGCCGACACGCCAGGAATGTTATAAAATATTACATCCGAGGTGTTAGGATGCCTCAGGTTACCATACATAACGTTATTGACGTATATAATGTTCCCACCGAGAAGTAGGGGCCGACGCGCCAGGAATGTTGTAAAATATTACATCCGAGATGTTAGGTTGCCTTAGGTTAGGGTATATAACGTTATAGACGTGCATAATGTTCCCACCGAGAAGTAGCGGCCAACAAGCCAGGAATGTTTTCAAATATTAGACCCGGGATGTTAGGTATCCTTAGATTAGGATATATAACATTATAGACGTATATAATGTTCTCACCGAGAAGAACGGTGTTACCACACCGGAATCCTGTAAAACACTACAACCTGCGGGCTGGATGACTTATGTTATGTAATATTACGTTATAGATGTGTATAATGTTACCACCGAGAAGTAGGGACCAACATGCCAGGAATGTTTTCAAATATTACATCCGTGGTGTTAGGTTGCCTTAGGTTGGGATACATAACGTTATAGACGTATATAATGTTCCTACCGAGAAGTAGGGGCCGACGCGCCAGGAATTTTGTAAAATATTACATCCGAGATGTTAGGTTGCCTTAGGTTAGGATGTACAACATCATAGACGTATATGATGTTCCCACCGAGATGTAGGGGCCGTCACGCCAGGAATGTTGTCAAATATTTCTTCTGAGATGTTAGGTTCCCTTAGGTTAGGATATACAACGTTATAGGCGTATATAATGTTACCACCGAGAACTACGGACCGACACGCCGGGAATGTTGTAAAATATTTCACCCGAGATGTTAGGTTTCCTTAGGTTAGGAAATATAACGTTATATACGTATATAATATCCCCACCGAGACGTAGGCGCCGACATGCGAGGAATGTCCTAAAATATTACATCCGTGGTGTTAGGATGCCTCAGGTTAGGGTATATAACGTTATAGACGTATATAATGTTCCCACCGAGAAGACTCGGCGAACAGGCCAGGAATGTTTTCAAATATTTCAGCCGAGATGTTAGGTTGCCTTAGGTTGAGATACAAAACGTTATAGACGTATATAATGTTCCCACCGAGAAGTAGGGGCCGACGCGCTAGGAATGTTGTAAAATATTACATCCGAGATATTAGGTTGCCTAAGGTTAGGATATACAACGTTATAGACGTATATGATGTTCCCACCGAGAAGTAGGGTACGATATGCCAGGAATATTGTAAAATATTACATCCGAGATGTTAGGTTGCCTTAGGTTGGGATACATAACGTTATAGACGTATATAATGTACCCACCGAGAAGTAGGGTCTGACGCGCCAGGAATGTTGTAAAATATTTCCCCCGAGATGTTAGGTTTCCTTAGGTTAGGATATATAACGTTATAGACATATATGATGTTCCCACCGAGAAGTGGGGGCCGACACGCCAGGAATGTTGTAAAATATTACATCCGAGGTGTGAGGTTGCCTTATGTTAGGATATATAACGTTATAGAAGTATATAATTTTCCCACCGAGAAGTAGGGACCGACATGACAGGAATGTTGTAAAATATTACATACGAGGTGTTAGGATGCCTCAGGCTAGGATATACAACGTTATAGCCGTATATAATGTTGCCACCGAGAAGTAGGGAACGATATGCCAGGAATATTGTAAAATATTACATCCGAGGTATTAGGTTGCCTTAGGTTGGGATACATAACGTTATAGACGTATATAATGTTCCCACCGAGAAGTAGGGGCCGACGCGCCAGGAATGTTGTAAAATATTACATCCGAGATGTTAGGTTGCCTTAGGATAGGATATATAACGTCATAGACGTATATGATGTTCCCACCGATATGTAGGGGCCGTCACGACAGGAATGTTGTCAAATATTAGTTCTGAGATGTTAGGGTCCCTTAGGTTAAGATATACAACGTTATAGACGTATATAATTTTACCACCGAGAACTACGGGCCGACACGCCAGGAATGATGTAAAATATTTCATCCAAGATGTTAGGCTTCCTTAGGTTAGAATATATAACGTAATAGACGTATATAATATCCCCACCGAGATGTAGGCGCCGACATGCCAGGAATATTGTAAAATATTACATACGAGTTGTTAGGATGCCTTATGTTAGGATATATAACGTTATAGAAGTATATAATGTTCCCACGGGGTAGTATGCGGCGACACGCAAGGAATGTTCTGAAATATCACGTCCGAGATGTTGTGTTGCCTTAGGTTAGGATATGTAACGTTATAAACGTATATAATGTTCCCACCGAGAAGTAGGTGCCGACACGCATGGAATGTTGTTACATATCATGCCCCAGATGTCAGGTTGCATTAGGTTAGGATATATAACGTTATGACGTATATGATGATACCACTGAGATGTAGGGTCCGACACGCAACGAATGTTGTAAAATATTGCGTCCGAGATGTTAGGTTGCCTTAGGTTAGGATGTAAAACATCATAGACGTATATGATGTTCCCACCGAGATGTAGGGGCCGTCACGCCAGGAATGTTGTCAAATATTACTTCTGAGATGTTAGGTTCCCTTAGGTTAGGATATACAACGTTATAGGCGTATATAATGTTACCACCGAGAACTACGGACCGACACGCCGGGAATGTTGTAAAATATTTCAAACGAGATGTTAGGTTTCCTTAGGTTAGGAAATATAACGTTATATACGTATATAATATCCCCACCGAGACGTAGGCGCCGACATGCGAGGAATGTCCTAAAATATTACATCCGTGGTGTTAGGATGCCTCAGGTTAGGGTATATAACGTTATAGACGTATATAATGTTCCCACCGAGAAGACTCGGCGAACAGGCCAGGAATGTTTTCAAATATTTCAGCCGAGATGTTAGGTTGCCTTAGGTTGGGATACAAAACGTTATAGACGTATATAATGTTCCCACCGAGAAGTAGGGGCCGACGCGCTAGGAATGTTGTAAAATATTACATCCGAGATATTAGGTTGCCTAAGGTTAGGATATACAACGTTATAGACGTATATGATGTTCCCACCGAGAAGTAGTGTACGATATGCCAGGAATATTGTAAAATATTACATCCGAGATGTTAGGTTGCCTTAGGTTGGGATACATAACGTTATAGACGTATATAATGTACCCACCGAGAAGTAGGGTCTGACGCGCCAGGAATGTTGTAAAATATTTCCCCCGAGATGTTAGGTTTCCTTAGGTTAGGATATATAACGTTATAGACATATATGATGTTCCCACCGAGAAGTGGGGGCCGACACGCCAGGAATGTTGTAAAATATTACATCCGAGGTGTGAGGTTGCCTTATGTTAGGATATATAACGTTATAGAAGTATATAATTTTCCCACCGAGAAGTAGGGACCGACATGACAGGAATGTTGTAAAATATTACATACGAGGTGTTAGGATGCCTCAGGCTAGGATATACAACGTTATAGACGTATATAATGTTGCCACCGAGAAGTAGGGAACGATATGCCAGGAATACTGTAAAATATTACATCCGAGGTATTAGGTTGCCTTAGGTTGGGATACATAACGTTATAGACGTATATAATGTTCCCACCGAGAAGTAGGGGCCGACGCGCCAGGAATGTTGTAAAATATTACATCCGAGATGTTAGGTTGCCTTAGGATAGGATATATAACGTCATAGACGTATATGATGTTCCCACCGATATGTAGGGGCCGTCACGACAGGAATGTTGTCAAATATTAGTTCTGAGATGTTAGGGTCCCTTAGGTTAAGATATACAACGTTATAGACGTATATAATTTTACAACCGAGAACTACGGGCCGACACGCCAGGAATGATGTAAAATATTTCATCCAAGATGTTAGGCTTCCTTAGGTTAGAATATATAACGTAATAGACGTATATAATATCCCCACCGAGATGTAGGCGCCGACATGCCAGGAATATTGTAAAATATTACATACGAGTTGTTAGGATGCCTTATGTTAGGATATATAACGTTATAGAAGTATATAATGTTCCCACGGGGTAGTATGCGGCGACACGCAAGGAATGTTCTGAAATATCACGTCCGAGATGTTGTGTTGCCTTAGGTTAGGATATGTAACGTTATAAACGTATATAATGTTCCCACCGAGAAGTAGGTGCCGACACGCATGGAATGTTGTTACATATCATGCCCCAGATGTCAGGTTGCATTAGGTTAGGATATATAACGTTATGACGTATATGATGATACCACTGAGATGTAGGGTCCGACACGCAACGAATGTTGTAAAATATTGCGTCCGAGATGTTAGGTTGCCTTAGGTTAGGATGTAAAACATCATAGACGTATATGATGTTCCCACCGAGATGTAGGGGCCGTCACGCCAGGAATGTTGTCAAATATTACTTCTGAGATGTTAGGTTCCCTTAGGTTAGGATATACAACGTTATAGGCGTATATAATGTTACCACCGAGAGCTACGGGCCGACACGCCGAGAATGTTGTAAAATATTTCACCCGAGATGTTAGGTTTCCTTAGGTTAGGAATTATAACGTTATATACGTATATAATATCCCCACCGAGATGTATGCGCCGACATGCCAGGAATGTACTAAAATATTACATCCGAGGTGTTAGGATGCTTCAGGTTAGGGTATATAACGTTATAGACGAATATAATGTTCCCACCGAGAAGTAGCGGCCAACAGGCCAGGAATGTTTTCAAATATTACATCCGAGGTGTTAGGTTTCCTTAGGTTAGGATATATAACGTTATAGACGAATATAAAGTTCCAACCGGGAAGTAGGGGCCGACCCGAGTTGAATGTTGTAAAATATTTCAGCCGAGATGTTAGGTTTCCTTAGGTTAGGATATATAACGTTATAGACGTATATACTGTTCCCACCGAGAAGTAGGGTCTGTCGCGCCAGGAATGTTGTAAAATATTACATCCGAGATATTATGTTGCCTAAGGTTAGGATATAAGACGTTATAGACGTATATGATGTTCCCACCGAGAAGTAGGTGCCGACACGCAAGGAATGTTGTAAAATATTACATCCGAGGTGTTAGGATGCCTCAGGTTAGCATATATAACGTTATTGACGTATATAACGTTCCCACCGAGATGTAGGCGCCGACACGCCAGGAATGTTGTAGAATATTACATCCGAGGTGTTAGGATGCCTCAGGCTAGGATATATAACGTTATAGACGTATATAATGTTCCCACCGAGAAGTAGGGGCCGACACGCCAGGCGTGTTGTAAAATATTACATCCGAGATGTTAGATTGCCTTAGGTTAGGATATATAACGTTATAGATGTATATAATATTCCCATTGAGAACTGCGGGCCGTCACGCCAGGAATGTTGTAAAATATTACACCCGAGATGTTAGATTCCCTTAGGTAAGGATATATAACGTTATAGACGTATATAAAGTTCCCACCGGGAAGTAGGGTCCGACACGCCAGGAATGTTGTCAAATATGACTTCTGAGATGCTAGGTTGCCTTATTTTAGGATACACAACGTTATAGACGTATATAATGTCCCCACCAAGATGTAGGCGCAGATATGCCAGGAATGTTGTAAAATATATCACCCGAGATGTTAGGTTTCCTTAGGTTAGGATATACAACGTCATAGTCGTATATGATGTTCCCACCGAGATGTAGGGGCGCACACGCCAGGAATGTTGTGAAATATTACTTCTGAGATGTTAGATTCCCTTAGGTTAGGATATACAACGTTATAGACGTATATAATGTCCCCACCGAGATGTTGGCGCCGTCACGCCAGGAATGTTGTAAAATATTACATCCGAGGTGTTAGGATGCCTTAGGTTACGATATAGATCGTTATAGACCTATATAATGTCCCTACCGAGATGTAGGCGCCGACACACCAGGAATGTTGTAAAATATTACATCCGTGGTATTAGGTTGCCTTAGGTTAGGATATATAACGTTATAGACGTATATAATGTTCCCACCGAGAAGTAGGCGCCCACGCGCCAGGAATGTTGTCAAATATTAGTTCTGAGATGTTAGGGTCCCTTAGGTTAAGATATACAACGTTATAGACGTATATAATTTTACAACCGAGAACTACGGGCCGACACGCCAGGAATGATGTAAAATATTTCATCCAAGATGTTAGGCTTCCTTAGGTTAGAATATATAACGTAATAGACGTATATAATATCCCCACCGAGATGTAGGCGCCGACATGCCAGGAATATTGTAAAATATTACATACGAGTTGTTAGGATGCCTTATGTTAGGATATATAACGTTATAGAAGTATATAATGTTCCCACGGGGTAGTATGCGGCGACACGCAAGGAATGTTCTGAAATATCACGTCCGAGATGTTGTGTTGCCTTAGGTTAGGATATGTAACGTTATAAACGTATATAATGTTCCCACCGAGAAGTAGGTGCCGACACGCATGGAATGTTGTTACATATCATGCCCCAGATGTCAGGTTGCATTAGGTTAGGATATATAACGTTATGACGTATATGATGATACCACTGAGATGTAGGGTCCGACACGCAACGAATGTTGTAAAATATTGCGTCCGAGATGTTAGGTTGCCTTAGGTTAGGATGTAAAACATCATAGACGTATATGATGTTCCCACCGAGATGTAGGGGCCGTCACGCCAGGAATGTTGTCAAATATTACTTCTGAGATGTTAGGTTCCCTTAGGTTAGGATATACAACGTTATAGGCGTATATAATGTTACCACCGAGAGCTACGGGCCGACACGCCGAGAATGTTGTAAAATATTTCACCCGAGATGTTAGGTTTCCTTAGGTTAGGAATTATAACGTTATATACGTATATAATATCCCCACCGAGATGTATGCGCCGACATGCCAGGAATGTACTAAAATATTACATCCGAGGTGTTAGGATGCTTCAGGTTAGGGTATATAACGTTATAGACGAATATAATGTTCCCACCGAGAAGTAGCGGCCAACAGGCCAGGAATGTTTTCAAATATTACATCCGAGGTGTTAGGTTTCCTTAGGTTAGGATATATAACGTTATAGACGAATATAAAGTTCCAACCGGGAAGTAGGGGCCGACCCGAGTTGAATGTTGTAAAATATTTCAGCCGAGATGTTAGGTTTCCTTAGGTTAGGATATATAACGTTATAGACGTATATACTGTTCCCACCGAGAAGTAGGGTCTGTCGCGCCAGGAATGTTGTAAAATATTACATCCGAGATATTATGTTGCCTAAGGTTAGGATATAAGACGTTATAGACGTATATGATGTTCCCACCGAGAAGTAGGTGCCGACACGCAAGGAATGTTGTAAAATATTACATCCGAGGTGTTAGGATGCCTCAGGTTAGCATATATAACGTTATTGACGTATATAACGTTCCCACCGAGATGTAGGCGCCGACACGCCAGGAATGTTGTAGAATATTACATCCGAGGTGTTAGGATGCCTCAGGCTAGGATATATAACGTTATAGACGTATATAATGTTCCCACCGAGAAGTAGGGGCCGACACGCCAGGCGTGTTGTAAAATATTACATCCGAGATGTTAGATTGCCTTACGTTAGGATATATAACGTTATAGATGTATATAATATTCCCATTGAGAACTGCGGGCCGTCACGCCAGGAATGTTGTAAAATATTACACCCGAGATGTTAGATTCCCTTAGGTAAGGATATATAACGTTATAGACGTATATAAAGTTCCCACCGGGAAGTAGGGTCCGACACGCCAGGAATGTTGTCAAATATGACTTCTGAGATGCTAGGTTGCCTTATTTTAGGATACACAACGTTATAGACGTATATAATGTCCCCACCAAGATGTAGGCGCAGATATGCCAGGAATGTTGTAAAATATATCACCCGAGATGTTAGGTTTCCTTAGGTTAGGATATACAACGTCATAGTCGTATATGATGTTCCCACCGAGATGTAGGGGCGCACACGCCAGGAATGTTGTGAAATATTACTTCTGAGATGTTAGATTCCCTTAGGTTAGGATATACAACGTTATAGACGTATATAATGTCCCCACCGAGATGTTGGCGCCGTCACGCCAGGAATGTTGTAAAATATTACATCCGAGGTGTTAGGATGCCTTAGGTTACGATATAGATCGTTATAGACCTATATAATGTCCCTACCGAGATGTAGGCGCCGACACACCAGGAATGTTGTAAAATATTACATCCGTGGTATTAGGTTGCCTTAGGTTAGGATATATAACGTTATAGACGTATATAATGTTCCCACCGAGAAGTAGGCGCCCACGCGCCAGGAATGTTGTGAAATATTACTTCTGCGATGTTAGGTTCCCTTAGGTTAGGATATAGAACGTTATAGACGTATATAATGTTCCCACCGAGAACTGCGGGCCGACACGCCAGGAATGTTGTAATATGTTATACCCGAGATGTTAGATTCCCTTAGGTAAGTATATATACCGTTATAGACGTATATAATGTTCCCACCGAGAAGTAGGGGCCGACACGCCAGGCGTGTTGTAAAATATTACATCCGAGATGTTAGGTTGCCTTAGGTTAGGATATATAACGTTATAGACGTATATGATGTACCCACTGAGAAGTAGGGGCCGACAAGCCAGGAATATTGTATAATATTACAACCGAGATGTTAGGTTGCCTTAGGTTGGGATACATAACGTTATAGATGTATATAATGTTCCCATCGAGAACTGCGGGACGTCACGCCAGGAATGTTGTAAAATATTACACCCGAGATGTTAGGTTCCCTAGGGTAAGGATATATACCGTTATAGACGTATATAATGTTCCCACCGAGAAGTAGGGGCCGACACGCCAGGCGTGTTGTAAAATATTACATCCGAGATGTTAGGTTGCCTTAGGTTAGGATATATAACGTTATAGATGTATATAATGTTCCCATCGAGAACTGCGGGACGTCACGCCAGGAATGTTGTAATATGTTATACCCGAGATGTTAGATTCCCTTAGGTAAGTATATATACCCTTATAGACGTATATAATGTTCCCACCGAGAAGTAGGGGCCTACACGCCAGGGATGTTGTCAAATATTACTTCTGAGATGTTAGGTTGCCTTATTTTAGGGTATACAAGGTTATAGACGTATATAATGTCCCCACCGAGATGTAGGCGCCGACATGCCAGGAATGTTGTAAAATATTTCACCCGAGATGTTAGGTTTCCTTAGGTTAGGATATATAACGTTACAGACGTATATAATGTTCCCACCGAGAACTGCGGGCCGACACGCCAGGAGTGTTGTAAAATATTACACCTGAGATGTTAGGTTAGGTTAGGTTAGGATAAATAACGTTATAGATTTATATAATGTCCCCACCGAGATGTAGGCGCCGACATGCCAGGAATGTTGTAAAATATTACATCCGAGGTGTTAGGATGCCTCAGGGTAGGATATATAACGTTATAGACGTATATAATGTTCCCAACCAGAAGTTGGGACCGGCATGCCAGGAATTTTGTAAACTGTGACAACCGAGATGTTAAGTTGCCTTAGTTTGGGATACATAACGTTGTAGACGTATATAATGTTCCCACAGAGATTTAGGCGGCGACACGCCAGGAATGTTGTAAAATATTACATCCGAGGTGTTAGGATGCCTTAAGGTTAGGATATACAACGCTATAGACGTATATAATGTCCCTACCGAGATGTAGGCGCCGACACGCCAGGAATGTTGTAAAATATAACATCCGAGATGTTAGGTTCCCTCAGGTTAGCATATATAACGTTATTGACGTATATAATGTTCCCACCGAGAAGTAGGGGCCGACACGCCAGGGATGTTGTAAAATATTACATTCGAGATGTTAGTTTGCCTTAGGTTAGGATATATAACGTTATAGACGGATATAATGTTCCCATCGAGAAATGCGGGCCGACAAGCCAGTAATGTTGTAAAATATTACACACGAGATGTTAGGTTCTCTCAGGTTAGCATATATAATGTTATTGACGTATATAATGTTCCCACCGAGAAGTAGGGGCAGACACGCCAGGCATGTTGTAAAATATTACATCCGAGATGGTAGGTTGCCTTAGGTTAGGATATATAACGTTACAGACGTATATAATGTTCCCACCGAGAAGCAGGGGCCGACACGCCAGGCATGTTGTCAAATATTACTTCTGAGATGTTAGGTTGCCTTATTTTAGGGTATACAAGGTTATAGACGTATATAATGTCCCCACCGAGATGTAGGCGCCGACACGCCAGGAATGTTGTAAAATATTATATCCGAGGTGTTAGGTTGCCTTAGGTTGGGATATACAACGTTATAGACATATATAATGTTCCCACCAAGTAGTAGGGACCGACATGCCAGGTGTGCTGTAAAATATTATATACGAGATGTTAGGTTGCCTTAGGTTAGGATATACAACGTCATAGACGTATGTGATGTCCCCACCGTTATGTAGTGGCCGTCACGTCAGGAATGTTCTCAAATATTACTTCTGAGATGTTAGGTTCCCTTAGGTTAGGATGTACAACGTTATAGACGTATATAATGTTACCACCGAGGACTACGGGCCCACACGCCAGGAGTGTTGTAAAATATTACACCCGAGATGTTAGGTTCCCTTAGGTAAGGATATATAACGTTATAGACGTATATAATGTTCCCACCGAGAACTGCGGGCCGACACGCCAGGAATGTTGAAAAATATTACACCCGAGATGTTAGGTTCCCTTAGGTAAGGATATATAACGTTATAGACGTATATAAAGTTCCCACCGGGAAGTACGGGCCGACACGCCAGGATTGTTGTAAAATATTACACTTGAGATGTTAGGTTCCCTTAGGTAAGGATATACAACGTTATAGACGTATATAATATCCCCACCGAGATGTGGGCGCCGACACGACAGGAATGTTGTAAAAGATTACATGCGAGGTATTAAGTTGCCTTAGGTTAGTATATATAACGTCATAGACGTATATAAAGTTCCCACCGAGAAGTAGGGACAGACATGCCAGGAATGTTGTACAATTTTACATCCGAGATGTTAGGTTGCCTTGTGTTAGGATATATAACGTTATAGACGTATATCATGTTCCCACCGGGAAGTAGGGTCCGACACGACAGGAAGGTTGTGAAATATTACTTCTGAGATGTTAGGTTCCCTTAGGTTAGGATATACAACGTTATAGACGTATATAAAGCTCCCACTGAGAAGAAGGGGCCAACAAGCCAGGAATGTTTTCAAATATTACATCCGAGATGTTAGGTTTCCTTAGGTTAGGATATACAACGTTATAGACGTATATAATGTCCCCACCGAGATGTAGGCGCCGACACGACAGGAATGTTGTAAAATATTACATCCGAGATGTTAGGTTTCCTTAGGTTAGGATATACAACGTCATAGACGTATATGATGTTCCCACCGAGATGTAGGGGCCGACACGCCAGGAATGTTGTTAAATATTTCTTCTGAGATGTTAGGTTCCCTTAGGTTGGATATACAACGTTATAGACGTATATAATGTTCCCACCAAGAAGTAGGGACCGACACGCGAGGAATGTTCTAAAATATTACATCCGAGATGTTAGATTGCCTTAGGTTAGGATATATAACGTTATAGACGTGTATGATGTTCCCACCGGGAAGTAGGGGCCGACACGCCAGGAATGTTGTAAAATATTACACCTGAGGTGTTAGGTTCCCTTAGGTAACGATATAGAACCTTGTAGCTGTACATAATGTTCCCACCGAGAAGCAGGGACCAACATGCCAGGAATGTTGTAAAATATTACATCCGAGGTGTGATGTTGCCTTAGGTTAGGATATATAACGTTATAGAAGTATAGAATGTTCCCACCGAAAAGTAGGGTCCGACATGCCAGGAACGTTGTAAAATATTATAACCGAGATGTTAGGTTGCCTTAGTTTGGGATGCATAACTTTATAGACGTATATAATGTTTTCCACCGAGATGTAGGCGCCGACACGCCAGGAATGTTGTAAAATATTACATACCAGGTGTGATTTTGCCTTAGGTTAGGATATATAACGTTATAGAAGTATATAATGTTCCCACCGAGAAGTAGGGACCGACATGCCAGGAATGTTCTAAAATATTTCATCCGAAATGTTAGGATGCCTCAGGTTAGCATATATAACGTTATTGACGTATATAATGTTCCTACCGAGAAGTAGGGGCCGACACGCCAGGCATGTTGTAAAGTATTACATCCGAGATGCTAGGTTCCCTTAGGTAAGGATATATAACGTTATCGACGTTTATAAAGTTCCCGCCGGGATGTAGGGGCCGACACGCCAGCAATGTTGTCAGATATTACTTCTGAGGTGTTAGGTTGCCTTAGGTTAGGATATACAACGTTATAGACGGATATAATGTCCCCACCGAGATGTAGGCGCCGACACGCCAGGAATGTTGTAAAATATTTCACCCGAGAAGTTAGGTTTCCTTAGGTTAGGATATATAACGTTATAGACATATATAATATGTCCACCGAGATGTAGGCGCCGACATGCCAGGAATGTTGTAAAATATTACATCCGAGTTGTTAGGATGCCTCAGGTTAGGATATATAACGCTATAGACGTATATAATGCTCCCAACGAGAAATATGGACCGCCATGCCAGGAATATTGTAAAGTATTACAACCGAGATGTTAGGTTGCCTTAGGTTGGGATACATAACGTCATAGACGTGTATGATGTTCCCACCGAGAACTAAGGTCCGACACGCCAGGAATGTTGTAAAATATTACATCCGATATTTTAGGTTGCCTTAGGTTGGGATATATAAAGTTATAGACGTATATAATGTTCCGACCGGGAAGTAGTGTCTGACGCGCCAGGAATGTTGTAAAATATTACATCCGAGATGTTAGGTTGCCTAAGGTTAGGATATATAACGTTGTAGACGTATATGATGTTCCCACCGAGAGGTAGGGGCTGACACGCCAGGAACGTTTTCAAATATTACATGCGAGGTGTTAGGCTGCCTTAAGTTGGGATACATAACGTTATAGACGTATATAAAGTTCCCACCGGGAAGTAGGGCCCGACACGCCAGGAATGTTGTAAAATATTACATCCGAGATGTTAGATTGCCTTAGGTTAGGATATACAACGTTATAGACGTATATAATGTCCCCACCGAGCTGTAGGCGCCGATACGCCCGTATGTTGTAAAATATTACATCCGAGGTGTGATGTTGCCTTAGGTTAGGATATATAACGTTATAGAAGTATATAATGTTCCCACCGAGAAGTAGGGACCGACATGCCAGGAATGTTCTAAAATATTTCATCCGAAATGTTAGGTTGCCTTTGGTTAGGATATATAACGTCATAGAGGTATATGATGTTCCCACCGAGAAGAAGGGGCCCTCAAGCCAGGAATGTTGTAAAATGTTACATCCGAGGTGTGAGGTTGCCTTATGTTAGGATATATAACGTTATAGAAGTATATAATGTTCCCACCGAGATTTAGGCGCCGACACGCCAGGAATGTTGTAAAATATTACATCTTAGGTGTTAGGATGCCTCAGGCTAGGATATATATATCGTTATAGAAGTATATAATGTTCCCACCGAGAAGTAGGGGCCGACACGCCAGGCATGTTGTAAAGTATTACATCCGAGATGTTAGGTTGCCTTAGGTTAGGATATATAACGTTACAGACGTATATAATGTTCCCACCGAGAACTGAGGGCCGACACGCCAGGAATGTTGTAAAATATTACATCCGAGATGTTAGGTTGCCTTAGGTTAGGATATACAACGTCGTAGACGTATATAATGTTCCCACTCAGAAGTAGCGGCCAACAAGCCAGGAATGTTTTCAAATATTACATCCGAGATGTTAGGTTTCCTTAGGTTAGGATATACAACGTTATAGAAGTATATAATGTCCCCACCGAGAAGTAGGCACCGATACGCCAGGAATATTGTAAAATATTACATCCGAGGTGTGATGTTGCCTTAGGTTAGGATATATAACGTTATAGAAGTATATAATGTTCCCACCGAAAAGTAGGGTCCGACATGCCAGGAACGTTGTAAAATATTACAACCGAGATGTTAGGTTGCCTTAGTTTGGGATGCATAACTTAATAGACGTATATAATGTTTTCCACCGAGATGTAGGCGCCGACACGCCAGGAATGTTGTAAAATATTACACCCGAGATGTTAGGTTACCTTAGGTAAGGATATATAACGTTATAGACGTATATAAAGTACCCACCGAGATGTAGGGGCCGTCACACCAGGAATGTTGTAAAATATTACATCCGATATGTTAGGTTCCCGTAGGTTAGGATATACAACGTCATAGACGTATATGATGTTCCCACCGAGAACTGCTGGTCGACACGCCAGGAATGTTGTAAAATGTTACACGCGAGATGTTAGGTTCCCTTAGGTAACGATATATAGCGTTATAGACGTATATAAAGTTCCCACCGGGAAGTAGGGCCCGACACGCCAGGAATGTTGTCAAATATTACATCCGAGATGTTAGGTTCCCTCAGGTAAGGATATATAGCGTTATAGACGTATATAATGTTACCACCGAGAACTACGGGCCGACACGCCAGGAATGTTGTAAAATATTTCACCCGAGATGTTAGGTTTCCTTAGGTTAGGAATTATAACGTTATATACGTATATAATATCCCCACCGAGATGTAGGCGCCGACACGCCAGGAATGTTGTAAAATATTACATCCGAGGTGTTAGGATACCTCAGGTTAGGATATATAACGTTATAGACGTATATAATGTTCCCAATGAGAAGTATGGACCGACATGCCAGAAATGTTGTAAAGTATTACAACCGAGATGTTAGGTTGCCTTCGGTTAGGATATATAACGTTACAGACGTATATAATGTTCCCACCGAGAACTGCGGGCCGACACGCCAGGAATGTTGTAAAATATTACATCCGAAATGTTAGGTTGCCTAAGGTAAGGATATATAACGTTATAGACGTATATGATGGTCCCACCGAGAAGGAGGGGCTGACACGCCAGGAATGTTGTAAAATATTACATACCAGGTGTGATTTTGCCTTAGGTTAGGATATATAACGTTATAGATGTATATAATGTTCCCACCGAGAAGTAGGGACCGACATGCCAGGAATGTTCTAAAATATTTCATCCGAAATGTTAGGATGCCTCAGGTTAGCATATATAACGTTATTGACGTATATAATGTTCCGACCGAGAAGTAGGGGCCGACACGCCAGGCATGTTGTAAAGTATTACATCCGAGATGCTAGGTTCCCTTAGGTAAGGATATATAACGTTATCGACGTTTATAATGTTCCCGCCGGGATGTAGGGGCCGACACGCCAGCAATGTTGTCAAATATTACTTCTGAGATGTTAGGTTGCCTTAGGTTAGGATATACAACGTTATAGACGTATATAATGTCCCCACCGAGATGTAGGCGCCGACACGCCAGGAATGTTGTAAAATATTTCACCCGAGAAGTTAGGTTTCCTTAGGTTAGGATATATAACGTTATAGACATATATAATATGTCCACCGAGATGTAGGCGCCGACATGCCAGGAATGTTGTAAAATATTACATCCCAGTTGTTAGGATGCCTCAGGTTAGGATATATAACGCTATAGACGTATATAATGTTCCCAACGAGAAATATGGACCGACATGCCAGGAATTTTGTAAAGTATTACAACCGAGATGTTAGGTTGCCTTAGGGTGGGATACATAACGTCATAGACGTGTATGATGTTCCCACCGAGAACTAAGGTCCGACACGCCAGGAATGTTGTAAAATATTACATCCGATATTTTAGGTTGATTTAGGTTGCGATATATAAAGTTATAGACGTATATAATGTTCCGACCGGGAAGTAGTGTCTGACGCGCCAGGAATGTTGTAAAATATTACATCCGATATGTTAGGTTGCCTAAGGTTAGGATATATAACGTTGTAGACGTATATGATGTTCCCACCGAGAGGTAGGGGCTGACACGCCAGGAATGTTTTCAAATATTACATCCGAGGTGTTAGGCTGCCTTAAGTTGGGATACATAACGTTATAGACGTATATAATGTTCCCACCGAGAAGTAGGGGCCGACGCGCCAGGAATGTTGTAAAATATTACATCCGAGATGTTAGGTTGCCTTTGGTTAGCATATATAACGTCATAGACGTATATAATTTTCTCACCGAGATATATGCTCCGACACGCCAGGAATGTTGTAAGATAATACATCCGATGAGTTAGGTTGCCTTAGGTTAGGATATATAACGCTATAGACGTAGATAATGCTCCCACAGAGAAGAACGGTGTTACCACACCGGAATCCTGTAAAACACTACAACCGGCGGGCTGGATGACTTAGGTTATGTAATATTACGTTATAGATGTGTATAATGTTCCAACCGAGAAGTAGGGGCCGACAGGCCAGGAATGTTGTAAAATATTTCAGCCGAGCTGTTAGGTTACCTTAGGTTAGGATATACAAGGTAATAGACGTATATAATGTCCCCACCGAGAAGTAGGGGCCGACACCCCAGGAATGTTGTTAAATATTACTTCTGAGATGTTAGGTTCCCTTAGGTTAGGATATACAACGTTATAGACGTATATAATGTTACCACCGAGGACTACGGGCCGACACGTCAGGAATAATTGTAAAATATTACACCTGAGATGTTAGGTTACCTTAGGAAAGGATATATAACGTTATAGAAGTATATAAAGTTCCCACCGGGAAGTAGGGGCCGACACGCCAGGAATGTTGTCAAATATTACATCCGAGATGTTAGGTTGCCTTAGGTTAGGATATTCAACGTCATAGACGTATATGATGTTCCCACCGTGATGTAGTGGCCGTCACGCCAGGAATGTTGTCAAATATTACTTCTGAGATGTTAGGTTCCCTTAGGTTACAATATACAACATTATAGACGTATATAATATTACCACCGAGGACTACGGGCCGACACGCCAGGAATGTTGTCAAATATTACATCCGAGATGTTAGGTTTCCTTAGGTTAGGATATACAACGTCATAGACGTATATGATGTTCCCACCGAGATGTAGGGGCCGACACGCCAGGAATGTTGTCAAATATTTCACCCGAGATGTTAGGTTTCCTTAGGTTAGGATATACAACGTCATAGACGTATATGATATTCCCACCGAGGTGTAGGCGCCGACACGCCAGGAATGTTGTAAAATATTACATCCGAGGTGTTAGGATGCCTCAGGTTAGCATATATAACGTTATTGACGTATGTAATGTTCCCACCGAGATGCATGGGCCAACACGCCAGGCATGTTGTAAAATATTACATCCGAGATGTTAGGTTGCCTTCGGTTAGGATATATAACGCTATAGACGTATATGATGTTCCCACCAAGAAGTAGGGTCCGACACGCCAGGAATGTTGCCAAATATTACATCCGATGTGTTAGGTTGCCTTAGGTTGGGATTCATAACGTTATAGACGTATATAAAGTTCCCGACGAGAACTAAGGTCCGCCGCGCCAGGAATGTTGTAAAATATTACATCCGAGATGTTAGGTTGCCTTTGGTTAGAATATATAACGTTATAGGCGTATATAATGTTCCCGCCGAGAAGTAGGGGCCGACGCGCCAGGAATGTTGTAAAATATTACATACGAGATGTTAGGTTGCCTTAGGTTAGGGTATATAACGTTATAGACGTGCATAATGTTCCCACCGAGAAGTAGCGGCCAACAAGCCAGGAATGTTTTCAAATATTAGATCCGGGATGTTAGGTATCCTTAGATTAGGATATATAACATTATAGACGTATATAATGTTCCCACCGAGAACTAAGGGCCGACACGCCAGAAATGTTGTAAAATATTACATCCGAGATGTTAGGTTGCCTTTGGTTAGGATATATAACGTTATAGACGTATATAATTTTGTCACCGAGATATAAGCTCCGACCCGTCAGGAATGTGGTAAAATAGTACATCCGATGTGTTAGGTTGCCTTAGGTTAGGATATATAACGTTATAGACGTAGATAATGCTCCCACAGAGAAGAACGGTGTTACCACACCGGAATCCTGTAAAACACTACAACCTGCGGGGTGGATGACTTATGTTATGTAATATTACGTTATAGATGTGTATAATGTTACCACCGAGAAGTAGGGACCAACATGCCAGGAATGTTGTAAAATATTACATCCGAGAAGTTAGGTTGCCTTAGGATGAGATATACAACGTTATAGACGTATATAATGTACCCACCGAGATGTTGGCGCCGACACGCAAGGAATGTTGTAAAATATTTCACCCGAGATGTTAGGTTTCCTTAGGTTAGGATATATAACGTTATAGACGTATATAATATCCCCACCGAGATGTAGGCGCCGACATGCCAGGAATGTTATAAAATATTACATCCGAGGTGTTAGGATGCCTCAGGTTAGCATATATAACGTTATTGACGTATATAATGTTCCCACCGAGAAGTAGGGGCTGACACGCAAGGCTTGTTGTAAAATATTACATCCGAGATGTTAGGTTCCCTTAGGTTACGATATACAACGTTATAGACGTATATAATATTACCACCGAGGACTACGGGCCGACACGCCAGGAATGTTGTCAAATATTACATCCGAGATGTTAGGTTTCCTTAGGTTAGGATATACAACGTCATAGACGTATATGATGTTCCCACCGAGATGTAGGGGCCGACACGCCAGGAATGTTGGCAATTATTTCACCCGAGATGTTAGGTTTCCTTAGGTTAGGATATACAACGTCATAGACGTATATGATATTCCCACCGAGGTGTAGGCGCCGACACGCCAGGAATGTTGTAAAATATTACATCCGAGGTGTTAGGATGCCTCAGGTTAGCATATATAACGTTATTGACGTATGTAATGTTCCCACCGAGATGCATGGGCCAACACGCCAGGCATGTTGTAAAATATTACATCCGAGATGTTAGGTTGCCTTCGGTTAGGATATATAACGCTATAGACGTATATGATGTTCCCACCAAGAAGTAGGGTCCGACACGCCAGGAATGTTGCCAAATATTACATCCGATGTGTTAGGTTGCCTTAGGTTGGGATTCATAACGTTATAGACGTATATAATGTTCCCGACGAGAACTAAGGTCCGCCGCGCCAGGAATGTTGTAAAATATTACATCCGAGATGTTAGGTTGCCTTTGGTTAGAATATATAACGTTATAGGCGTATATAATGTTCCCGCCGAGAAGTAGGGGCCGACGCGCCAGGAATGTTGTAAAATATTACATACGAGATGTTAGTTTGCCTTAGGTTAGGGTATATAACGTTATAGACGTGCATAATATTCCCACCGAGAAGTAGCGGCCAACAAGCCAGGAATGTTTTCAAATATTAGACCCGGGATGTTAGGTATCCTTAGATTAGGATATATAACATTATAGACGTATATAATGTTCCCACCGAGAACTAAGGGCCGACACGCCAGAAATGTTGTAAAATGTTACATCCGAGATGTTAGGTTGCCTTTGGTTAGGATATATAACGTTATAGACGTATATAATTTTCTCACCGAGATATAAGCTCCGACCCGTCAGGAATGTGGTAAAATAGTACATCCGATGTGTTAGGATGCCTTAGGTTAGGATATATAACGTTATAGACGTAGATAATGCTCCCACAGAGAAGAACGGTGTTACCACACCGGAATCCTGTAAAACACTACAACCTGCGGGGTGGATGACTTATGTTATGTAATATTACGTTATAGATGTGTATAATGTTACCACCGAGAAGTAGGGACCAACATGCCAGGAATGTTGTAAAATATTACATCCGAGAAGTTAGGTTGCCTTAGGTTGAGATATACAACGTTATAGACGTATATAATGTACCCACCGAGATGTTGGCGCCGACACGCAAGGAATGTTGTAAAATATTTCACCCGAGATGTTAGGTTTCCTTAGGTTAGGATATATAACGTTATAGACGTATATAATATCCCCACCGAGATGTAGGCGCCGACATGCCAGGAATGTTATAAAATATTACATCCGAGGTGTTAGGATGCCTCAGGTTAGCATATATAACGTTATTGACGTATATAATGTTCCCACCGAGAAGTAGGGGCTGACACGCAAGGCTTGTTGTAAAATATTACATCCGAGATGTTAGGTTCCCTTAGGTTACGATATACAACGTTATAGACGTATATAATATTACCACCGAGGACTACGGGCCGACACGCCAGGAGTGTTGTAAAATATTACACCTGAGATGTTAGGTTCCCTTAGGTTAGGATAGACAACGTTATAGACGTATATAATGTCCCCACCGAGATGTAGGCGCCGACACGCCAGGAATGTTGTAAAATATTATATCCGAGGTGTTAGGTTGCCTTAGGTTGGGATATACAACGTCATCGACGTATATGATATTCCCACCGAGATGTAGGCGCCGACACGCCAGGAATGTTGTAAAATATTACATCCGAGGTGTTAGGATGCCTCAGGTTAGCATATATAACGTTATAGACGTATATAATGTTCCCACCGAGAAGTAGGGCCCGAAACGCCAGGAATGTTGTCAAATATTACACCCGAGATGTTGGGTTTCCTTAGGTTAGGATAGAAAACTTTATAGACGTATATAATGTCCCCACCGAGATGTAGGCGCCGACACGCCAGGAATGTTGTAAAATATTATATCCGTGGTGTTAGGTTGCCTTAGGTTGGGATATACAACGTGATAGACGTATATAATGTACCCCCCGAGATGTTGGCGTCGACACGCAAGGAATGTTGTAAAATATTTCACCCGAGATGTTAGGTTTCATTAGGTTAGGATATATAACGTTATAGACGTATATAATATCCCCACCGAGATGTAGGCGCCGACATGCCAGGAATGTTATAAAATATTACATCCGAGGTGTTAGGATGCCTCAGGTTAGCATATATAACGTTATAGACGTATATAATGTTCTCACCGAGAAGTAGGAGCCGACACGCCAGGAATGTTGTAACATATTTCAACCGAGATGTTAGGTTTCCTTATGTTCGGATAGACAACGTTATAGACGTATATAATGTCCCCACCGAGATGTAGGCGCCGACACGCCAGGAATGTTGTAATATATTATACCCGAGGTGTTAGGTTGCCTTAGGTTGGGATATACAACGTTATAGACGTATATAATGTTCCCACCAAGTAGTAGGGACCGACATGCCAGGAATGTTGTAAAATATTACATCCGGGATGTTAGGTTGCCTTACGTTAGGACATATAACGTTATAGACGTACATAATGTTCGCACCAAGAAGCAGGTACCGATACGCAAGGAATGTTGTAAAATATTACGTCCGAGATGTTAGGTTGCCATAGGTTAGGATATATAACATTATAGATGTATATAATGTTCCCACGGAGAAGTAGGCGCCGACTCGCAAGGAATGTTGTAAAATATTGCGCCCCAGATGTTAGTTTGCCTTAGGTTACGACATATAACGTTATAGACGTACATAATGGTCCCACGGAGAAGTATGCGCCGACACGCGAGGAATGTTTTAAAATATTACGTCCGAGATGTTAGGTTGCCTTAGGATAGGATATATAACGCTATAGACGTGTATAATGTACCCACTGGGAAGTCGGCGCCGACACTCTAGGAATGTTGTATAATGTTGCGTCCGAGATTTTAGGTGGCCGTAGGTTAGGACATATAACGTTATAGACGTACATAACGTTCCCATCGAGAAGTAGATGCCGACACGCAAGGAATGTTGTAAAATATTACATCCGAGATGTTAGGTTGCCTTAGGTTAGGACATATAACGTTATAGCCGTACATAATGCTCCCAACGTGATGTAGGGGTCGACACGCCACGAATGTTGAAAAATATTACATCCGAGACGTGACGTTGCCTTGGTTTAGAGCATATAACGTTATAGACGTACATAATGTTCCCACGGAGAAGTATGCTCCGACACGCAAGGAATGTTGTAAAATATTACGCCCGAGATGTAAGGTTGCCTTAGGTTAGGATATGTAACGTTATAAACGTATATAATGTTCCCACCGAGAAGTAGGTGCCGACACGCATGGAATGTTGTTACATATCATGCCCCAGATGTCAGGTTGCATTAGGTTAGGATATATTACGTTATGACGTATATGATGATACCACTGAGATGTAGGGTCCGACACGCAACGAATGTTGTAAAATATTGCGTCCGAGATGTTAGGTTGCCATAGGTTAGGATGTAAAACATCATAGACGTATATGATGTTCCCACCGAGATGTAGGGGCCGTCACGCCAGGAATGTTGTCAAATATTACTTCTGAGATGTTAGGTTCCCTTAGGTTAGGATATACAACGTTATAGGCGTATATAATGTTACCACCGAGAGCTACGGGCCGACACGCCGAGAATGTTGTAAAATATTTCACCCGAGATGTTAGGTTTCCTTAGGTTAGGAATTATAACGTTATATACGTATATAATACCCCCCCCCCACAGAGATGTAGGCGCCGACACGCCAGGAATGTACTAAAATATTACATCCGAGGTGTTAGGATGCTTCAGGTTAGGGTATATAACGTTATAGACGAATATAATGTTCCCACCGAGAAGTAGCGGCCAACAGGCCAGGAATGTTTTCAAATATTACATCCGAGATGTTAGGTTTCCTTAGGTTAGGACATAAAACGTTATAGCCGTACATAATGTTCCCACCGAGAAGTAGGGGCCGACACGCCACGCATGTTGTAAAATATTACATCCGATGTGTTAGGTTGCCTTAGGTTAGGACATATAACGTCATCGACGTATACCATGTGCCCACCGAGAAGTAAGGACCGACACGCAAGGAATGTTGTGAAATATTACGTCCGAGATGTTAGATTGCCTTAGGATAGGACATATAACGTTATAGCCGTACATAATGTTCCCAACGTGATGTAGGGGTCGACACGCCACGAATGTAGAAAAATATTACATCCGAGATGTGAGGTTGCCTTGGTTTAGGACATATAACGTTATAGACGTACATAATGTTCCCACCGAGAAGCAGGTACCGATACGCAAGGAATGTTGTAAAATATTACATCCGAGATGTTAAATTGCCTTAGGATAGGTCATATAACGTTATAGCCGTTAATTATGTCCCCACCGAGAACTAGGGGCCGCCACTCCACGAATGTTGTAAAATATTACATCCGAGATGTTAGGTTGCGTTAGGTTATGATATATAACTTTAAAGACGTATATAATGAACCCACCGAGAAGCAGGTGCCGATACGCAAGGAATGTTGTAAAATATTACATCCGAGATATTAGGTTGCGTTAGGTTATGATATATAATTTTATAGACGTATATAATGTACCCACCGAGAAGTCGGCGCCGACACGCTAGGAATGTTGTAAAACATTGCGTCCGGGATGTTAGGTTGCCTTACGTTAGGACATATAACGTTATTGACGTACATAATGTTCCCACCGAGAAGTAGGTGCCTACACGCAAGGAATGTTGTAAAATATTACATCCGAGATGTTAGGTTGCCTTAGGTTAGGACATATAACGTTATAGCCGTACATAATGTTCCCAACGTGATGTAGGGGTCGACACGCCACGAATGTTGAAATATATTACATCCGAGATGTTATGTTGCCTTAGGTTAGGACATATAACGTTATAGCCGTACATAATGCTCCCAACGTGATGTAGGGGTCGACACGCCACGAATGTTGAAAAATATTACATCCGAGATGTGAGGTTGCCTTGGTTTAGAACATATAACGTTATAGACGTACATAATGTTCGCACCAAGAAGCAGGTGCCGATACGCAAGGAATGTTGTAAAATATTACGTCCGAGATGTTAGGTTGCCATAGGTTAGGATATATAACATTATAGATGTATATAATGTTCCCACGGAGAAGTAGGCGCCGACTCGCAAGGAATGTTGTAAAATATTGCGCCCCAGATGTTAGTTTGCCTTAGGTTACGACATATAACGTTATAGACGTACATAATGGTCCCACGGAGAAGTATGCGCCGACACGCGAGGAATGTTTTAAAATATTACGTCCGAGATGTTAGGTTGCCCTAGGATAGGACATATAACGTTATAGACGTACATAATGTTCCCACCGAGAAGTAGGAGCCGACACGCCACGAATTGTGTAAAATATTACATCCGAGATGTTAGGTTGCCTTAGGTTAGGACATATAACGTTATAGACGTACATAACTTTTCCGCCGAGAAGTAGGGGCCGAAACGCCGCGAATGTTGTACAATATTACATCCGAGATGTTAGGTTGCCTTAGGTTAGGACATATTACGTTATAGACGTACATAATGTTCCCACCGAGAAGAAGAGGCCGACACACCACGAATGTTGTGAAATATTACATCCGAGATGTTAGATTTCCTTAGGTTAGGATATATAACATTATAGACGTATATAATGTACCCACCGAGAAGTGGGCGCCGACACGCAAGGAATGTTGTAAAATATTACATCCGAGATGTGAGGCTGCCTTAGGTTAGGACATATAACGTTATATACGTACATAATGTTCCCACCAATAAGTATGCGCCGATACGCAAGGAATATTGTAAAATATTACGTCCGAGGTGTTAGGTTGCCTTAGGTTAGGACATATTACGTTATAGACGTACATAATGTTCCCACCGAGAAGTAGAGGCCGACACGCCACGAATGTTGTAAAATATTACATACGATGTGTTAGGTTGCCTTAGGTTAGGACACATAACGTTATAGACGTACCTAATGTTCCCACCGAGAAGTAGAGGCCGACACGCCACGAATGTTGTAAAATATTACTTCCGAGGTGTTAGGTTGCCTTATGTTAGGATATATAACGTTATAGACGTATATAATTTTCCCACCGAGAAGTAGGCGCCGACACGCAAGGAATGTTGTAAAATATCACGTCCGAGATGTTAGGTTGCCTTAGGTCAGGACATATTACGTTATAGACGTATATAATGTTCGCACCGAGAAGTGGAGGCCGACCCGCCACAAATGTAAAATATTACATCCGAGATGTTAGGTTGCCTTAGGTTAGGACATATAACGTTATATACGTACACAATGTTCCCACCAATAAGTATGCGCCGACACGCAAGGAATATTGTAAAATATTACGTCCGAGGTGTTAGGTTGCCTTAGGTTAGGACATATTACGTTATAGACGTACATAGTGTTCCCACCGTGAACTAGAGCCCGACACGCCACGAATGTTGTAAAATATTACATTCGAGATGTTAGGTTGCCTTAGGTTAGGACATATTACGTTATAGACGTACATATTGTTCCCACCGAGAAGTAGAGGCCGACACGCCACGAATGTTGTAAAATATTACATACGAGGTGTTAGGTTGCCTTAGGTTAGGACACATAACGTTATAGACGTACATAAAGTTCCCACCGAGAAGTAGAGGCCGACACGCCACGAATGTTGTGTAATATTACATCCGATGTGTTAGATTGCCTTAGGTTAGGACATATAACGTTATAGCCGTACGTAATGTTCCCACCGTGAACTAGAGGCCTACACGCCACGAATGTTGTAAAATATTACATCCGAGATGTTAGGTTGCCTTAGGTTAGGACATATAACGTTATATACGTACATAATGTTCCCACCAATAAGTATGCGCCGACACGCAAGGAATATTGTAAAATATTACGTCCGAGGAGTTAGGTTCCCTTAGGTTAGGACATATTACGTTATAGACGTACGTAATGTTCCCACCGTGAACTAGAGCCCGACACGCCACGAATGTTATACCGTAAAATATTACATCCGAGATGTTAGATTGCCTTAGGTTAGGACATATAACGTTATATACGTACATAAAGTTCCCACAAATAAGTATGCGCCGACACGCAAAGAATATTGTAAAATATTACGTCCGAGGTGTTAGGTTGCCTTAGGTTAGGACATATTACGTTATAGCTGCACATAACGTTCCCACCGAGAACTAGAGGACGACACGCCACGAATGTTGTAAAATATTACATCCGAGACTTTAGGTTGCCTTAGGTTAGGACATATAACGTTATAGACCTACATAATGTTCCCACCGAACAGTAGGGGCTGAAGCGCCAGGAATGTTGTCAAATATTACATCCGAGTTGTTAGGTTGCCTTATGTTAGGATATATAACGTTATAGACGTATATAATGTACCCACCGAGAACTAGAGGCCGACACGCCACGAATGTTGTAAAGTATAACGTCCGAGATGTTAGGTTGCCTTAGGTTAGGACACATAACTTTATAGACGTACATAATGTTCCCATCGAGAAGTAGAGGCTGACACGCCACGAATGTTGTGTAATATTACATCCGATATGTTAGTTTGCCTTAGGTTAGGACATATAACGTTATAGCCGTACGTAATGTTCCCACCGTGAACTAGAGGCCTACACGCCACGAATGTTGTAAAATATTACATCCGAGATGTTAGGTTGCCTTAGGTTAGGACATATAACGTTATATACGTACATAATGTTCCCACCAATAAGTATGCGCCGACACGCAAGGTATATTGTAAAATATTACGTCCGAGGTGTTAGGTTGCCTTAGGTTAGGACACATAACGTTATAGAAGTACCTAATGTTCCCACCGAGAAGTAGAGGCCGACACGCCACGAATGTTGTGAAATATTACATCCGAGATGTTAGATTTCCTTAGGTTAGGATATATAACATTATAGACGTATATAATGTACCCACCGAGAAGTGGGCGCCGACGCGCAAGGAATGTTGTAATATATTACGTCCGAGATGTTTGGTTGCCTTAGGTTAGGACTTATAACGTTATAGACGTATATAATGTACCCACCGAGAAGTCGGCGCCGACACGCAACGAATGTTGTAAAATATCACGTCCGAGATGTTATGTTGCATTAAATAAGGATATATAACGTTATAGAGGTATATAATGATCGAACCGAGAAGTAGAGTCCGACACGCAAGGAATGTTGTACATACTACGTCCGAGAAGTTAGGTTGCCTTAGGTTAGGACATATAACGTTATAGCCGTACATAATGTTCCCACCAGGAAGTAGGAGCCGACACGACAAGAATGTTGTAAAATGCAACGTCCGAGATGTTAGGTTGCCCTAGGATGGGATAAATAACGTTATAGACGTATATAATGTTACCACCGAGAAGTGGGTGCCGACACGCAAGGAATGTTGTAAAATATTACATCCAAGATGCTATGTTGCCTTAGGTTAGGATATATAACGTTATAGAAGTATATAATGTACCCACCGAGAAGTAGGGGCCGAAACGCCACGAATGTTGTAATATACTACATCCGAGGCGTTAGGATGCCTTAGGTTAGGACATATAACGTTATAGCCGTACATAATGTTCCCACCGAGAAGTGGGGGCCGACACGCCACGAATGTTGTAAAATATAACGTCCGAGATGTTAGTGTGCCTTAGGATAGGACATATAACGTTATATACGTACATAATGTTCCCAGCAAGAAGTAGGGGCCGACACGCCACGAAGGATGTAAAATATAACGTCCGAGATGTTAATTTGCCTTAGGTTAGGACATATAACGTTATAGCCGTACATAATGTTCCCACCGAGAAGTGGGGGCCGACACGCCACGAATGTTGTAAAATACAACGTCCGAGATGTTAGGTTGCCCTAGGATGGGATAAATAACGTTATAGACGTATATAATGTTACCACCGAGACGTGGGTGCCGACACGCACGGAATGTTGTAAAATATTACGTCCGAGATGTTAGGTTGCCTTAGGTTAGGATATATAACGTTACAGAAGTATATAATGTTCCCACGGAGACGTATGCGCCGACACGCGAGGAATGTTTTAAAATATTACGACCGAGATGTTACGTTGCCTTAGGTTAGGATATGTAACGTCATAGAAGTATGTAATGTTCCCACGGATATGTAGGCGCCTACTCGCAATGTATGTTATAAAATATTACCCCCGAGATGCTAGGTTGCCTTTGGTTAGGATATATAACGTTATAGAAGTATATAATGTTTCCACGGAGTAGTATCCGCCGAAACGCAAAGAATGTTGTAAAATATCACGTCCGAGATGTTATGTTGCCTTAGGTTAGGATATATGTCGTTACAGAAGCATATAATGTTACCACGGAGTAGTATGCGCCTAAACGCAAGGAATGTTTTAAAATATCACTTCCGAGATGTTACGTTGCCTTAAGTTAGGACATATAACGTTATAGCCGTGCGTAATGTTCCCACCGAGAAGTAGGTGCTGAAGAGCCAGGTATGTTGTCAAATATTACATCCGAGTTTTAAGGTTGCCTTATGTTAGGATATATAACGTTATAGACGTACATAATGTTTCCACCGAGAAGTAGGTGCCGCCACGCAAGGAATGTTGTAAAATATCACGTCCGAGATGTTATGTTGCCTTCGGTTATGATATATAACGTTATAGAAGTATTTAATGTTCCCACGGAGAAGTAGGCGCCGACTCGCAAGGCATGTTGTACAATATTGCGCTCGAGACGTTAGTTTGCCTTAGGTTAGGACATATAACGTTATAGACGTACATAATGGTCCCACCGAGAAGTAGGTGCCGGCACGCAAGGAATGTTGTAAAATATTACATCCGAGATGTTAGATTGCATTAGGTTAGGACATATAACGCCATAGACGTATATAATGTTCCCACCGAGACGTAGGGGACGACACGCAAGGAATGTTGTAAAATATTACGTCCGAGATGTTAGGTTGCCTTAGGTTAGGATATATAACGTTACAGAAGTATATAATGTTCCCACGGAGTAGTATGCTCCGACGCGCAAGGAATGTTGTAAAATATCACGTCCGAGATGTTATGTTGCCTTAGGTTAGGATATATGTCGTTACAGAAGCATATAATGTTACCACGGAGTAGTATGCGCCTAAACGCTAGGAATGTTTTAAAATATCACGTCCGAGATGTTATGTTGCCTTCGGTTAGGATATATAACGTTATAGAAGTATTTAATGTTCCCACGGAGAAGTAGGGGCCGGCATGCCACGAACGTTGTAAAATATTACATCCGAGACGTTAGATTGCCTTAGGGTAGGACATATAACGTTATACACGTATATAATGTTACCACCGAGATGTAGCTGCCGACACGCAAGGAATGTTCTGAAATATTACATCCGAGATGTTAGGTTGCCTTAGGTTAGGACATATAACGTTATAGACGTACATAATGTTCCCACCGAGCAGTAGGGGCTGAAGCGCCAGGAATGTTGTCAAATATTAAGTCCGAGTTGTTAGGTTGCCTTATGTTAGGGTACATAAAGTTATAGACGTATATAAAGTTCCCACCGAGAAGTAGGGGCCGACATGCAAGGAATGCTGTAAAGTATCACGTCCGAGATGTAAGGTTGCCTTAGGTTAGGACATATAACGTTATAGACGTACATAATGTTCCCACGGAGAAGAATACGCCGACACACGAGGAATGTTGTAAAATATTGCGTCCGAGGTGTTAGGTTTCCTTAGGTTAGGATATATAACTTTATAGACGTACATAATATTCCCACCGAGAAGTATGCGCCGACACGCAAGGACTGTTGTAAAATATTACGTCCGAGATGTTAGGTTGCCATAGGTTAGGATATATAACATTATAGATGTATACAATGTTCCCACGGAGAAGTAGGCGCCGACTCGCAAGGAATGTTGTAAAATATTACCTCCGAGTTGTTAGGATGCCTCATGTTAGGACATATAACGTACTAGACGTACATAACGTTCCCACCGAGAAGTAGGTTCCGACACGCCACGAATATTGTAAAATATTACATCCAAGATGTCACGTTGCCTTACGTTAGGATATATAATGCTATAGACTTATATAATGATCTCACGGAGAAGTAGGCGCCGACACGCAAGGAATGTTGTAAAATATTACATCCGAGATGTTAGGTTGCCTTAGGTTAGGATATATAACGTTACAGACGTATATAATGTTCCCACCGTGAAGTATGCGCCGACACGCGAGGAATGTTGTAAATTATCACGTGCGAGATGTTAGGTTGCCTTAGGTTAGGACATATAACGTTATAGACGTACATACCTCTCCCACCGTGAGGTAGGGGCCGAAACGCTACGAATGTTGTAAAATATTACATCCGAGATGTTAAATTGCCCTAGGATAGGACATATAACGTTATAGCCGTACATATTGTTCCCACCGAGAACAAGGGGCCGACAAGCCACGAATGTTGTAAAATATTGCGTCCGAGATGTTAGGTTGCCTTAGGTTAGGACATATTACGTTATAGACGTATTTAATGTACCCACCTAGAAGTGGGCGCCGACACGCTAGGAATGTTGTAAAATATTACATCCGAGATGTTAGGTTGCCCTAGGATAGGACATATAACGTTATAAACGTACATAATGTTCCCACCGAGAAGTAGGTGCCGACACGCCACGAATGTTGTAAAATAATGCGTCCGAGATGTTATGTTGCCTTAGGTTAGGACATATATCGTTATACGCGTACATAATGTTCCCACCGAGAACTAGGGGCCGACACGCCACGAATGTTGTAAAATATTACATCCGAGATGTTAGGTTGCCTTTGGATAGGATATATAACGTTATAGCCGTACATAATGTTCCCACCAAGAAGTAGGGGCCGACACGCCACGAATGTTGTAAAATATTACATCCAAGATGTTAGGTTGCATTAGGTTAGGATATATAACGTTATAGACGTATAGAATGTTCCCGCGGAGAAGTAGGCGCCAACACGCAAGGAATGTTGTAAAATATTACATCCGAAATGTGAGGTTGCCTTAGGTTAGGACATATAACGTTATAGAAGTACATAATGTCCCCACTGAGAAGTAGGGGCGGAAAAGCCACGAATGTTGTAAAATATTACATCCGAGATGTTACGTTGCCTTAAGTGAGGATATATAACTTTATAGAAGTAGATAATGCTATCACCGCGAAGGACGGGGTTACCAGTCCGCGATCCTGTAAAACGCTACCACCGACGGACTATAAGAGTTACGGTAGGTAATATTACGTTATAGACGTTTATAATGTTCCCGCCGTGAACTATGGGTCGACACGCCAGGAATCTTGTAAAATATTACACCTGAAATGTTAGGTTGCTTTAGTCTAGGATATGTAAAGTTATAAACGTAGATAATGTTCCCGCAGAGAAGAACGCGGTTACCAGACCGCGATCCTGTAAAACACAACCACCGACGGGCTAGATGGGTTAGGTTAGGTGATATTACGTAAGAGACGTGTATAATTTTCCCACGGAGAACTAGGCGCCGACACGCCAGGAATTTTGAAAAATATTACATCCGCGACGTTAGGTTGCCATAGGTTAGGATATATAATGTTATAGACGTAGGTAAAGCTCACACCGTGAAGAACGGGGTTACAAGACCGCGATCCTGTAAAACACTACCACCGACGGGCTAGATGGGTTAGGTTAGGTAATATTACGTTATAAACGTGTATAATGTTCCCACCGAGAACTAGGGGTCGAAACGCCGGGAATGTTGTATAATAATACATCCGAGGTGTTAGGTTGCCTTGGGTAAGGATATATAACGATATAGAAGTATATAATTTTACCACCGAGAAATAGGGGCCAACACGCCAGGAATGTTGTAAAATATTACATCCGCGATGTTAGGTTGCCTTGGGTTAGGATATGTAAATTTATAGACGTAGATAATGCTCCCTGCTTGAAGAATGGGGTTACCAGTCCGCGATCCTGTAAAACACTACCACCGACGTGCTATATGGGTTGGGTTATGTAATATTGCGTTATAGACGTGTATAACGTTCCCACCGAGAACTAGGGGCCGACATGCCATGAATGTTGTGAAATTTTACATCCGAGATATTATGTTGCTATAGGTTAGGATATACAACTTTATATACTTATATAATGTACCCACCGAGAAGTAGGGAACGACACACAGGGAATGTTGTAAAACATTACATCCGAGATGTTAGGTTGCCTTAGGTTAGAGTATATATCATTATAGACGTGTATAATGTTCCCACCGAGAACTAGGGACCGACACGACAGGAATGTCGTAAATTATTACATCCGAGTTGTTAGGTTGCCTTTGTTTCGGATAAATAACGTTATAGAAGTATTTAATGTTCCCACCGAGAAGGAGGGGCCAACACGCCAGGAATGTTGTAAAATATTACATCCGCGATGTTAGGTTGCCTTAGCTTAGGATATATAATGTTATAGACGTAGATAAAGCTCCGACCGTGAAGAACGGGGTTACAAGGCCGCGATCCTGCGAAACACTACCACCGACGGGCTAGATGGGTTAGGTTAGGTAATATTACGTTATAGACGTGTATAACGTTCCCACCGAGAACTAGGGGCCGACACGCCAGGAATCTTTTAAAATATTACATACGGGGTGTTAAGTTGCCTTAGGTTAGCATATACAACGTTACAGACGTATAGTGTACCCACCGAGAAGTAAGGAACGACACAAGGAGAATGTTGTAAAACATTACATCCGAGATGTTAGGTTGCCTTAGGTTAGGATATAGAACATTATGGACGTAGATAATGCTCCCACCGAGAAGAACGGTGTTACCAGACCGCGAACCTGCCAAACACTACCACCGACGTTCTGGATAGGTTAGGTTAGGTAATATTACGGTATAGACGTGTATAATTTTCCCAGCGAGAACTAGTGGCCGACACGATAGGAATGTTCTAAAATATTACATCCGAGATGTTAGGCTGCCATAGCTTAGGATATATAACGTTATAGACGTACATAATGTTACCTCCGATAATTGGGGGCCGACTCGCCAGGAATGTTGTAAAATGTTACTGCCGAGAGGTTAGGTAGCGTTAGGTTAGGATATAAAACGTTATAGACGTACACAACGTTCCCACTGAAAAGTTGGGACCGATACGGCAGGAATGTTGAATAATAATACAGCCGAGAGATTAGGTTTGGTTAGGTTAAGCTATATTACGTTTTAGACGAATATAATGTTCCCAACGAAAAGAAGCGACCGATACGGCAGGAATGTTATAAAATATTTCCGCCGAGATGTTGGGTTTGGTTACGTTAGGTTATATTACGTTGTAGACGTATATAATTTTCCCATTAAGACGAAGGAGCCGACATGCCAGGAATGTTATAAAATATTACCGCCGAGAGGTTACGTTTGGTTAGGTTAGGTTATATTGCCTTATAGGCGCATATAATGTTCCCAACGTGAAATGGAGCCCGAAAAGCCCGGGAATTTGTAAAACACTACCATCGAGAGGTTAGGTCTGGTTAGGACGAGTGTCTAAATTGAGCTTCGGGGCGCCGGCGCCGGCTCTTGTCGCACCGAGGTTTTCGCCTATATCGACAGATGTTGTGTTAGTTTTTAGCCACTGCGAAGAGTCACGCCCGTAGATGTCTTGAGCGGCGGTGCTTGGAAAAACCTCTCTCTCACTAACTACGGATCATGAAGAGAGTAGACCGTCCCATACGAGAAGCGACCCACTTAGCCACCTCATTGGAATTCGGGTTGAAGCCGAGTTCGAATGAAGTGTTGACAGCGGGGGCCACGTGGAGTCGCGGTCGCCAGCGCGAGCGCTCGGTCTCATGCGAATTCATGCGCTATGTTATCTGACCGTTCGATAGTGCTTGGTGTTGTTTGACTATCTGCCACTCGGACACCTCGCGCTCTTAGAAGAGCGCAAATCTCGCGTTGTCTTTGTGGCTTGTTGATTTGCCTTCTGCGTTCAGGTTCTGCCTCTAGTTTGTGTTCGTTGTTATTTGTTCCTCTGTTTTATTTTCATGCGGTGTACTGATTCGTTCATGTATTCTATTTCCCTAGCATGCATGACATGTTTCGCGAATTCCGCGAAGTGTGTGTAGTTTTCTTGGTAGTTTAAGTCTTTTAGTGTGCACGGGCACTTCTGTTTGTTGTTTCCTATTGATTCGTCTAATACTTTGCGGCTGTTTGTGTAGTGTTTACATTCGTATATTATGTGTTTTACTGAATCTTGTGTGCCACAGGAGCATGTGTCCGTGAGGGCTGTGCCTCGGTCTTTCTGCTTATTTCTGATTTTACCGTGTCCTGTTAGTAGTTGCGATGTGTAGCAACTGGGTTGTATCCATGTATATTTGAGACGGTTCTCGATGTTATCGAAGTATTCGAAGGTGATTCTGCCATTACCTGTCTGTTCCCAATTTCTCTGCCATGTTTCTATTGATGTCGACCTTATCTGCGTTTTGTGATTGTTGATCTGTTGCTTGGTAATTGCGGAGTTTCGTGCTTCTGTTAGTAGTAGGTTTTTCTTGTGATGGTAGTGTTCTATTCTTTCGCGCATCAGAAGTTCTATTGGAATTGCTGCTGCTAGGACTAGTAAAGCATCTGTTGAAATGGTTTTGTAAGCTTTTGTTACTCGAAGGAGGGCGATCCTCTGAGCTTGTCGTATCTGTTTCTTGTGACATACATTCATTTTGTCCCCCCAGCCTGCTGCGGCATATGTTATTATTGATTGAAATACTCCTCTGTATATTATTGCCATGTTTCTATTGTTTATTCCCCAGTGAACTCTCGCGACGCGTGCGAGTTGGTTGAATGTGGTCTTGCATTTTTCGTTGATGTGTCTGACGTGCGGTGTGATATTTAATCTTGTGCCGAAATGTATTCTCAGGTATGTTATTTCTTTTACCATTTTGATGGATGTCTGATTTATTTTTACAACTGGTGGTCTTTTTATGTCTAAGAATCCTTTTAATAATATCATTTCTGTCTTCTGCTTGGATAGTTTTAACTTTTGTTTGTCACACCATTTCGTAAGAGCGTCGGTGGCTTCATTTGCTTTTAATTCTATTTCTTTGCGTGAGTTTCCACTGATGATTACTATTATATCGTCGGCGTAGGCGATAGGTTCGAAGCCAAGAGTTTGTATAGTGTTGATTGCGTCATCGAAGATCAGATTCCAAAATGTAGGGCCGAGAATGGAACCTTGTGGGCATCCTTTTGTAGCTTCTTTCATTACTGTGGCGTTTGCGTTTGTTACCTCCACGGAACGTTCCGTGTGGTAACTCTTGATTAAAAGATAGAGGTTTCTTGAGCAGTTTCGTTTTTTTAAATTATGTAGAATACTTGACCACCATACATTGTCGAAAGCTCCTTCGATGTCAAAAAGAAGTCCTATTGCATATTTGTGGGTGTTTTCTTCTGTTATTTTGCGCATTTCCACTATTGCGTCTTCAGTAGATTTTCCTTCTTTAAAACCAAATTCTCTGTTCGATGTTTCCGAGTGCTGGTTTGTTAAATTTGTGATCCTGTGAGATATTAATTTTTCCAGAACTTTGCTTAAAGTGGGCAGTAAGCAAATTGGCCGGTACGATCTTGGATTTGTTTTGTCCTTGTTTTTGCTTTTGATTAAGATGCGGATGACGCCTCTCTTCCATACTTGCGGAAATGTTTCTTTTAATAGGCAGAGGTTCATGAGGTTTGTAATTTCGTTTCCGACTTGAGTCCATGCTATTTTGATTATTTCATTATGTGTAAGGTCGTGTCCTGGTGCTTTCTTGTTTTTCAAATTACGGATGGTGTTCTGCACTTCCTCCTGTGTGAAGAGCGCGGCGTTTTCTGTGTCTGGGGGTTTTTGAATGTATGTTCTTATTGCCTGGTGCCAGTTATTTTCTTCGGATGTGTCGTCGCTTGGAAGTAGTTCGTTAAGTAAAGCAGTTGTTGATTCTTCCCATGATAGCGCGTGTGTGTTGTTGTACTTAATGTTTTCCGGTACGGTTTCCACTGGTATTTTGTTTGTGTTTAGTTTGTAAACATAGCTCCATGGGTTTGCATTCCCTTTTATGTTTACGAAATTTTTCCAACTGTCTGTTTTGGCTGTCCTTATTGCGGTTATATATTTGTTCCTGATGGAGGTGTAGTTCTTTTTCTCTTTAGAACGTCGAGGTTCGAGTGTGGTTTGCTGGAATGTACGTCTTGCTTTCCTTGTTTGGGCTTTAAGTTTCGTTAGTGCGTCGTTCCACCACGGGACCGCTTTTGTGAATTGTTTCTTCTTAGGAATGGCTGTGTTGCAAGCTGATTGTATCATTTTTGTGATGTCTATGGCTCGTGTGTTTGGATTTGCGGAGTTGGATTCAGTTAGCTGTTTAATTCGTTCTTGTTCTATTGTCTGTTGGAATTTTTCCCAGTTCGCGCGTTTCAAGTTGTATCTGGCCAGGGTTTGGGGTCCGGTTTTGTTCAGAATGTTTGCGTTTATTTGAAATGTAATGAGGTTGTTGCGTCGTGGACTTTCCAGTTTGTTGCGGATTTGTAATATGAGGATGAAATAAGCGTGACATCTATATTCGTTTGGCCTTGAAATGAGTTGAAGGTGTACACGTCGGTCGGTGAGTTTAGTATAAATAGATTTCGTTGAGCTATAAGGAGTTCTAATTTTTCTCCTCTTTCGTTCGAGGTTCTGCTATGCCAAATTGGTGATTAGGCATTCGCGTCTAAACAAATTTCTATATTTTTACCTTTCAGCGCTGAAAGCATTATATCTAACTGCTGTAAATAAGGTTCAATATTGTCGCTGTGCTGGAAATAACTGTTAATTATATAGAATTTGTGGTTTCCTGTAGTAATTTCTGCGCAAATAAAATGTGTATTCGATAGGTGTTCTATTTTTAATATAGTGTAATTTTTGTTTGTTATTATTATCGCGGCTTTTATTGAATTTTGGGAAATTAGCATCGAATAAGACTGTATGATTGTTAATGCGGTTAATTGGGATGTTGTTTCTATATGTAGGGTTCCTGAACGCAGAGGATATCGATGTTCTTATCGATTACTAGACATCGAATTTCGTCTAGCACTATTTTCGAATTTTGTCCATTCAGTTGGCCTAATGTAATTTTTGTATTCTGTAGTGTGGTAGTTTGTTGTTTACTTACCATAATCGACCCTGGTTAAGTAGACCTCGATGGCGTGCTTGTAGGCTGCACAATCCTTGGACCGGGAGGAGTGGTCATGTTCCTTATTTGCCCTCTTACAGTTCATGCAGGTTGGATTTTGTTTCTTCTTTGGACATGTGTTGAAGGAGTGGCCGTCTTGTCCACAGTGTCCACATGTATCCACTTTTGCCTGGCAGTGTTTGGATATATAACCAAAACTCTGGCATTTGAAGCATCTTGTCACTTGCATGTAATCGCGGATGTTGCAAGAGTTCCATCCTATGAAGATTTTGCTTCGTTTATTTATTGTTTTCCTGATTTCTGAGGAAACTTCGACAACCCAGTTTACAAAGTCTTTTTCGCGGTCTCCGGTTTTGAATAACAGATTAAAGTCCTCCATAAATTTTTCGTTGTTTAAGTGGGCTGCGTTTCGTTCTTTGACCGCCGCTATGAGTTCCTTCTCTTGCAGATCTTTGTGAACCTGGTAGATAATCATCTTTGGTTTTCTTTTAGCGGGGAGTCCTGCTACCAAACCAGCACTTGTGAGTTTCTTATTCTTCAAGATGTTTTCAATGTCGCTAGTCGTTTCTGTCTTGATTAAGATGCCACTTTTGTTTATTTTCCTTACTTGGCGAATCTTCAGTTTCTCTTCCGTAGGTGCTATAGTTCTTTCTATCATTTTTCTCGTTGCATCACTGCTTGAGATCTGGCTGCCATTTTTCGGTAGATGGCGATTACGTTCTTCGGCGGCTTGATGGAGTCCTTTGGGGCGATTTTTGCATACGTTAGCTTTGCTTCACTGGGCTGCTCTTGCATTTGCTTTTTAATTTCATTAAGTTGGAGCACTGCGTTATTTATTGACAAGTCTAATATTGATAGTTTCTTATTAACACTTTGTTCTTCTAAGAGTTTGCACTTCAGTTTCTTATTTTCATCACCCACAGCCTTGAACTGTTTATACGTGTCCAGGACTTTCTTCTTGAGGACTTTTATATCCTTAGCAGAAAGGGAATCTTTGACCTGTAAGAATTGCATAAGCTCAACTGCTAATGCTCTTAAATTTTCCTCTGACTCACTCGCTTTACAGCATTCGTCTCCTGACGTGTTCGCTGTATTTTTCTTATTTCTTCTGAGCACGGTGTGGATGGCTTCACTGTCTGTGCTGTCGATTGAATCTTTACGTTTCCTTGATGTAGACCGGGTGAAAGTAGATGTGCTCTCGCCGTCGAGCTCCATCTTACTCTCGGTTGACATGTCGTCTAGAATGTCAGAACTCCGTCTGTCGACTGATTTTGATTGGCCGTGCCGCAGGGCTACGACCAATCAGGGGCACTCGCGTGGGAATTCCTTACCCAATGGAAGAGTTACTCTGCTGGGGGTAACAGCCAATCAGAACTACAGTATACGCGCTTGCTCGTCGATACCCGACAAGTCCTCGCAAGGGGATATGTCCGTGGTAAAGACGATGTATATTTTCAGCGTGAAGTGTATACGCGCTTACTCGACACGGTTCAGTTGGAAGGCGACTTGTGAAGTCGATTTTGGGAACGTACGATTTTTGGGAGTGTCTCATTCTCGAAAGAAAAGAAAAGAAAGGAAAAGGAGAGGAGGAAAAAATGCAATACCTCGGTATTATTGAACATATGTGCTAACCGAGGATGCATTTTACGAAATACAAAAAATAAATAATGTGCTCGAGCGAGGTCCGAAAGACCCGTCAGCCGCATCCACTGAACAAAACTATGACGAATATTGCGATATTCGAACGATATACATATATATATTAGTATTTCGTATCGTCGATCGGTGTCTCTAAGAGAACCGACGACGACTAAAAACACGTTGAGCAAACTACTCTTATAAGAGTTGATGATGATATGATGATGGTGAAAAAGAGGAGGAGGAGAGAGAGAGAGAGAGACGACTCATGGTACGGTTCCCTGGTTGATCCTGCCAGTAGTCATATGCTTGTCTCAAAGATTAAGCCATGCATGTCTCAGTACATACCGAACTAAGGTGAAACCGCGAATGGCTCATTAAATCAGTTATGGTTTCTTAGATTGTACACGAAATTACTTGGATAACTGTGGTAATTCTAGAGC
Organism: Xylocopa violacea; assembly: GCA_963969225.1. Lineage (NCBI taxonomy): Eukaryota > Metazoa > Arthropoda > Insecta > Hymenoptera > Apidae > Xylocopa > Xylocopa violacea. The sequence goes on from CAXAJV010001197.1 coordinate 271,356, forward strand.
TAATACATGCAAATCAGAATTCCGACCAGAGATGGGAGGAATGCTTTTATTAGATCAAAACCAATCGGTGGCGTGCGGTTCGCCCGTGCGTCCATCGTTTGCTTTGGTGACTCTGAATAACCCACAGCTGATCGCACGGTCATTTAGTACCGGCGACGAATCTTTCAAATGTCTGCCTTATCAACTGTCGATGGTAGGTTCCGCGCCTACCATGGTTGTAACGGGTAACGGGGAATCAGGGTTCGATTCCGGAGAGGGAGCCTGAGAAACAGCTACCACATCCAAGGAAGGCAGCAGGCGCGCAAATTACCCACTCCCGGCACGGGGAGGTAGTGACGAAAAATAACGATACGGGACTCATCCGAGGCCCCGTAATCGGAATGAGTACACTTTAAATCCTTTAACGAGGATCAATTGGAGGGCAAGTCTGGTGCCAGCAGCCGCGGTAATTCCAGCTCCAATAGCGTATATTAAAGTTGTTGCGGTTAAAAAGCTCGTAGTTGAATCTGTGTGTCACAGTGTCGGTTCACCGCTCGCGGTGTCTAACTGGCATTATGTGATACGTCCTACCGGTGGGCTTAGCTCCTCACGGGGCGGTCCAACAGACATCCCATCGCGGTGCTCTTCACTGAGTGTCGAGGTGGGCCGGTACGTTTACTTTGAATAAATTAGAGTGCTTAAAGCAGGCTATTTTCGCCTGAATACTATGTGCATGGAATAATGGAATAGGACCTCGGTTCTATTTTGTTGGTTTCCGGAACCCCGAGGTAATGATTAATAGGGACAGATGGGGGCATTCGTATTGCGACGTTAGAGGTGAAATTCTTGGATCGTCGCAAGACGGACTAAAGCGAAAGCATTTGCCAAAAATGTTTTCATTAATCAAGAACGAAAGTTAGAGGTTCGAAGGCGATCAGATACCGCCCTAGTTCTAACCATAAACGATGCCAACCAGCGATCCGCCGATGTTCCTCCGATGACTCGGCGGGCAGCTTCCGGGAAACCAAAGTTTTTGGGTTCCGGGGGAAGTATGGTTGCAAAGCTGAAACTTAAAGGAATTGACGGAAGGGCACCACCAGGAGTGGAGCCTGCGGCTTAATTTGACTCAACACGGGAAACCTCACCAGGCCCAGACACCGGAAGGATTGACAGATTAAGAGCTCTTTCTTGATTCGGTGGGTGGTGGTGCATGGCCGTTCTTAGTTGGTGGAGCGATTTGTCTGGTTAATTCCGATAACGAACGAGACTCTAGCCTGTTAAATAGACGTAAATTATGGTATCTCGAAGGCCCCGGCGGGAGAAGCTATGGCCCCATTGGGATTTAAGATGGTGTAGGGGAGCACCCCCCCTAGTCGTTGCCTCCATGTGCAAATCTCTAGGATAGCAGGTGGGAAGGATAAAAATACCTGTGAACTCCTACGGGCCATAGTTAGCAAGCAGCCACCTCCTCGTGGTTCCCGCCGTCAGTAGTCCCACAGCTAGATCTGTGTGGGTGAAGCAAAGGGCTGCCACTGCGAATTCGAACAAAAATAATCGAACGTAATTTGTCGGGTTGGGAATTAAAAACAAAGTTAATCCTGACCTATTGGTGCGTTAGTAGATCAAATATCCTTACAGCCGACGATGAGTCAGGACTGGGTCTTCTCCCTACGCAAGAGGTGTTGAATGAATAACACAATGTACAAAATGTACGGATAAGTCAAAGAACTTAAATGACGAAAAATATGAGTGGTGCATGGCGGTGCTGGTTTCTCCGCGCCCGCTCCCTCGGTATTGGCTCGCCGGGGGAGTGGGGTAATGGGCGTATCTCTTACGCGTATGCCATATATGGCGATGAAGCATGTCCGAGCCCCCTCCCGGGGCCGGGCTTAGAATATCTCGAAGGCCCCCGGCTTCGGTCGGTGGGTTTTTACTACCAACGTACAAACAAATCTTCTTAGAGGGACAGGCGGCTTTTAGCCGCACGAGATTGAGCAATAACAGGTCTGTGATGCCCTTAGATGTTCTGGGCCGCACGCGCGCTACACTGAAGGAATCAGCGTGTTTTCCCTGACCGAAAGGCCCGGGTAACCCGTTGAACCTCCTTCGTGCTAGGGATTGGGGCTTGCAATTATTCCCCATGAACGAGGAATTCCCAGTAAGCGCGAGTCATAAGCTCGCGTTGATTACGTCCCTGCCCTTTGTACACACCGCCCGTCGCTACTACCGATTGAATTATTTAGTGAGGTCTTCGGACTGGTGCGCGGCCAATGCCTCGGCATTGCCGATGTTATCGGGAAGATGACCAAACTTGATTATTTAGAGGAAGTAAAAGTCGTAACAAGGTTTCCGTAGGTGAACCTGCGGAAGGATCATTAACGAAAAAAGTCGTATTAAAATAAAAATTCCCTTGGAGGGAAGGACCAAACAAATACCAAAACCCAAACTTCGATCGCATATAATGCCCGGAACACGTCGGATTACGTGCGGAGGCCAGACCTCCCGTTCCGCGTTTCCGTGTCGGCATGGCAGCCGATCGAAGGGAGGGAAGAAGCGAGCCTCCGGGCTCGAGCGCGTAACCCAGAGGACGAACTGCGTGTCCAGTTCTCTCTCGATTTCGGGACGAGGAGTTACATACTGCATGCGTTACAAAACGCACACAGACAAAAGAAAAAAAAAATAAAGTGCTCGCGCGTGGTCTTCGTGACCCGCGGCCGCATCCACTGATTTGCTGTGTGAAATTTTTTTAAAGGTTGCCCGATGGCTTGTCAACGGCACCGAAAAAATTGAAATGACGAAATTAAAAAAATAAATAATGAGCTCGCGCGTGGTCTTCGTGACCCGCGGCCGCATCCACTGATTCGAAATAACACACAACAAAAAACCACGAACGTTGCATGAAACGCCGATATTGACGGCATGCAATCATATTACATCCACTGCTCGAAGTATGTAACTCACCTCGTGTCAGAGAGACCGAGACCACTGTCCTCGAATCTGTGCGTAACCGCGGAGCTATTCGTTCCAAGGTAAAATTGTGCGAGTCCGAATGGATGAAACAAACGCAGAGCGTACACAAGGGGAAAAAGGACCGCACCGCGCGTTCTATCGTTCCTTTAGACGATCGTTTTTTTTTTCCGTTCAGAGGGGACGGATTCGTCGCGTCGAGCCTCGTTGTCGAGAGTCTGAGAAAAAAACCCGCCGTTGCGAGATCGAACAATTTTATGCTCGCTTCGTGTTGTCGGGTAAATGCAGACCGCTTCGAGGCCTGTACGACGACGAAGTCCCATCGAATCATTTCCCTGAACGAGAGAACGTCGTCGACCACGAATTTGAAGGATCGAGACGAGCGCGCGCGCGCGCGCGCCTCCTGTAAAAACAGTCGATCGTCGTACCGTTCCGTTCGGAGGGGACGATTCGTCGCCGCCAAGCCCCGTTGTCGAGAGTCTGGGTAAACCCGTGCCGTTGCGAGATCGAACAATTTTATGCTCGCTTCGCGTTGCCGGGCTAAACAGACCGCCTCGAGGGTGTACGGCGACGAGTCCCAACGAATCTTTACCCGAACGACGAACAACGATCGTCGTCGACCTCGAATTCTCGCAGGGTCGTGCCACCGCGACCGCTCTCTACGATCAGGTCGATCGTACCGTACCGTACCGTTTCGTTCGGAGGGGACGATTCGTCGCCGCCAAGCCTCGTTGTCGAGAGTCTGTGAAAACCCGTGCCGTTGCGAGCTCGAACAACTTTATGCTCGCTTCGTGTTGTCGGGTGAAACGGACCGCCTCGAGGCTGTGTACGACGGCGAGTCCCAACGAATCTTTACCCGAACGACGAACGTGTGTACCGTCGTCGACCTCGAATTCGTAGGATCGCGTCGCCAGCTCTTTTATACCAGTCGATGGTACCGTACCGTTTCGTTCGGAGGGGACGATTCGTCGCCGCCAAGCCTCGTTGTCGAGAGTCTGTGAAAACCCGTGCCGTTGCGAGATCGAACAATTTTATGCTCGCTTCGTGTCGCAGGTTAAATTGGACCGCTTCGAGGCTGCGCGCGCGGCGAGTCCCAACGAATCTTCACCCGAACGATGAACGTGTTGTACCGTCGTCGACCTCGAATTCGCAGGATCGTGTGTCGCCCGCTCTTTTATACCAGTCGATCGTACCGTACCGTACCGTTTCGTTCGGAGGGGACGATTCGTCGCCGCCAAGCCTCGTTGTCGAGAGTCTGTGAAAACCCGTGCCGTTGCGAGATCGAACAATTTTATGCTCGCTTCGTGTCGCAGGTTAAATTGGACCGCTTCGAGGCTGCGCGCGCGGCGAGTCCCAACGAATCTTCACCCGAACGATGAACGTGTTGTACCGTCGTCGATCTCGAATTCGCAGGATCGTGTGTCGCCCGCTCTTTTATACCAGTCGATCGTACCGTACCGTTTCGTTCGGAGGGGACGATTCGTCGCCGCCAAGCCTCGTTGTTGAGTGTCTGAAAACCCGTTGCCGTTGCGAGATCGAACAATTTTATGCTCGCTTCGTGTCGCAGGTTAAATTGGACCGCTCAGAGGCTGCGCGTGCGGCGAGTCCCAACGAATCATTCACCCGAACGGACGCGCCGTCGTCGACTTCGATTTCTTTTAAGAGCGTGTGTCGCGCGTATCCTGTTTTAGTCGATCGTACCGTTCCGTTCGGAGGGGACGATTCGTCGCCGCCAAGCCTCGCTCTCATAGAGTCTATGAAAACCCGTTGCCGTTGCGAGATCGAACCATTTTATGCTCGCTTCGTGTCGCAGGTTAAATTGGACCGCTCAGAGGCTGCGCGTGCGGCGAGTCCCAACGAATCTTCACCCGAACGGACGCGCCGTCGTCGACTTCGAATTCCTTTAAGAGCGTGTGTCGCGCGTATCCTGTTTTAGTCGATCGTACCGTTCCGTTCGGAGGGGACGATTCGTCGCCGCCAAGCCTCGTTGTCGAGAGTCTGTGAAAACCCGTGCCGTTGCGAGATCGAACAATATTATGCTCGCTTCGCGTTGTCGGGTGAAACAGACCGCCTCGAGGCTGTGTACGACGGCGAGTCCCAACGAATCTTTACCCGAACGACGATCGTCGTCGACTTCGAATTCGTTAAGAGCGTGGTGTCGCGCCGCGTACCCTGGTTGTGTTAATGTCGATCGTACCGTTCCGTTCGGAGGGGACGATTCGTCGGGCCAAGCCTCGTTGGCGATTAGGGTCTGTATAATGAACCCGCCGTTGCGAGATCGAATCTCATTTATTATGCTCGCTTCGTGTTGTCGGGTAAATAAAATTATACAGACCGCGCTCGAGGTGTTGGTGTTGTTAACCGACGAGTCCTAACGAATTTTTCTTACCCGAACGGTAAGTTATGTCGTCGACTTTGCATATTCGACAGGTCGAGTGTGTACCATTATTTTGCGTCTCTGCGTGAAAGCAATACGCCGCTGGTACTTGTTCGTTTTCCCGTTTCACAATTGTGCTGCAAGCTCAGAGGGGACTTGCTTTTTGCCATAGCCTCGTTGTCGAGAGTCTGAGAAACCGGCCGTTGCGAGATCGAATAATTTATACTCGCTTCGTGTTGCCGGGGAAAAACGGTAGACCGCTCGAGGCTTTGGCGGCCGAGTCCCAACGAATTTTTTTTTTTTTTTATCACCTGAGCTCTGAAGCACAGATCGTGCAGTGGATCGTGGAATTTGAGGAACTTGTACCACGCACCTGTGTTCGGGTTTTGATCGTGTCGTTCGTTCAGAGGGGACCGCTTCGCCGAGCGAAGCCTCGTTGTCGCGAGTCTGGAAACACACCCGCCGTTGCGAGATCGAATAATTTTTTATGCTCGCTTCGTGTTGTCGGGTGGGTAAAATTATAGACCGCTTCGAGGTTTCACGGCGAGTCCCATCGATATTTTACGACTTACCTGTACGAACGTCGTCAACTTCTCGAAAGCAATACGCCGCTGGGTGTTGGATATCTTTCTTTTTTTTTTTTTTTGTATTCACTTCCACGTGCCATTCGTTCAGAGGGGACGACGATATATTCGCGTTTGCGTATTCTTCCTCGTTGTCGAGAGTCCCTTAATAAACCCGCCGTTGCGAGATCGAATTTTACAAGCTCGCTTCGTGTTGTCGGGAGGAAGGGGGGACCGCCTCGAGGGTCTGCGCGATACGCGCGAAGAAGAGTCCTAACGAATTTTCGAAAAATTTTATCTACCTGGACGCGTGGCACACTGGCGTGAATCCGAAAGGATGTATCCTAAACACCCTGAAACAGGCGTGTCCGTTTCATCCGTAGGACGGTATCGTGTCGCCGAGAATTCGGGCGACGCCCGCGTCTCCTTCGCCGGAGACGTTTGGGTCTCGACTTGTTCGAAACTTAGTACGAAGAGACTTAACAATTAATAAAAAATATACATATACGATTACCCTGAACGGTGGATCACTTGGCTCGTGGGTCGATGAAGAACGCAGCTAATTGCGCGTCAACGTGTGAACTGCAGGACACATGAACATCGACATTTCGAACGCACATTGCGGTCCACGGATACAATTCCTGGACCACGCCTAGCTGAGGGTCGTTCACGTAACCAGAATACTGCTTGCGTTGCGTTTCGTCGAATCTTTTCTCTCCGGTGCTCGAATCTGCCCGCCGTCGTTCATTCGAATTCCATTTACGAACGTTTCTGAGTTCGGGCGCACCGAAAGGGAAAAAGAGGAGCGATACGCGACGTACGAGCGATCGTTGGACGTTCGTCCGAGTCGTCTGTGGCCGTGCCCCGAGACTATATGCGACTGGTGTAACGTGTGCGCGCGTGCGGCGTGCGTTAAACGGGTTCACGGAAATCGACGGTGTCGATCACGGACTCGCGCGAGTTCTTCGTGGCGTCGTGAGTCGTTCGTTTAACCGGACGACCGCCCACGGGGAACCGCTTCGTGTTTCGACTGCCGATTTTGTTCCGTATTCCAAATTCGCACACCCGCCACACACCATGACCACTCTTCGCGCGTCTCTTTAACGCACGATTGATATGCCGCGCGCTCGACGTCGTTTAAAATGAATTTTTCTTTTGCCGCAAGACTGAGAGAATCGAATTGTTGGGAACTCGGTCGAGAGAGAGAAGAGAATATACAAGAAAGAGAGAGCGAGCGACATCGTCGTAACGTGAGGGACGATGATGCGCATCCGATCGTTCGAAGTTCGCACAGCCCCAGGGTGTTGTTGCGTTCAATCATCAGAATAACCCGTTCTCTCTCTGCTCTCTCCGCGCGTTGTGCGCGTATACCATGTTTTGTGTAAGGAAGAAATTGAGCGGACCGTCACTCGAATACATACAATGTATATAGGCCGTCGTTGCCGAAGTCGATCTCGAATTTTATTTCCATATGCCGTCGATTGTCGGGGACCACAGACAAACGCGCGCACGGGGACGCATTTCCTCTTCGAACGCTGATGATCTTGGGATGTTCGAATCTGACCCCAGCCACGTTCGTCGAGACTCGAATTTACCGTGCGTCCTCGGTGTGCTGCCTCTGTCTGTCAGCCCGGTGTCGATCGGAACATTTGGTATATATATATATATGGTCGATTGTAACGTTTCTGGCCTGTGACGCGCGTCCGCAGATTCCGAAGCACAGAACTCGAATCGGTAACGCCACGCGCAACGAGGAGAGTCGTTTAGAGAAGTAGATACGGGAAGAGATTGTGCCCACCCCATTGGCGAGGCTCGAAGTTATACTTCGACGAGGTGCTGCTCGGTGCCACAAGTTGTTGGTCACCCCATGTCTTCGTTGTCGAGACGGGACCGCGCGATCAAAAAGCCGGTCATCCAGTCCCCGGAAAGCGCAGCTTGGTTATGTAATTCCACGCGTGCGTTCCTTTTTTTTTTTATTTCCCGTTCCACGCAGCAGAGAGATTCGCGTGGGCGCGCTCCAACTCGGCCTATCCGTCGTTCCGACGGATCAGGGTGATAAATCGGGGAAAAGGAGCCGCTCCGTTTCGATCTCTGCGTGTTACGCGCGGAAGGTGGAACCGCTGGAATTATTTATAATCGTTCATAGCTACGATAAGAGAGGACGGATGTTAAAAATCGCCGGCAACTTGGTTGTCCAGCGAGGGTCTCGTATGCATTACGAATCCGAGAACCGACACGAATGACATTGGCGCGGTGCGCAAAACGCTTCGCCGAGAAGAACGGCGGAGTTTTGTGGTAATCGAGCGGTAAATGAAAGGATCGCTGCGTCGGAGACGACGAAAGTTCTTTTCGTCGTCTGCCGTCCCCGTGCGTCGAAGCTCCGTAATCATCTCTCTTGTATGTTGTCGAATTTTTTTTTTTTCCCGTTTTCCCGAAAGAAAACGGGATTTATAATACCTTCTCTCTGACCAAATAGACGCGGGTTCCTTAACGTGTCTCGCAGTGCAAAAAAAAAAAGCGGCTTCACGGCACGAACGAATTTCGTGTTTCACGTAGAGACGACCTCAGATTAGGTGAGATTACCCGCTGAATTTAAGCATATTACTAAGCGGAGGAAAAGAAACTAACCAGGATTTCCTTAGTAGCTGCGAGCGAACAGGAATGAGCCCAGCACTGAATCCCGCGGTTCCGCCGCTGGGAAATGTAGTGTTCGGGAGGATCCGTTTATCCCGAGACATCGAATCGCGTCCAAGTCCATC
>CAXAJV010001197.1:282500-287500 GCA_963969225.1 Xylocopa violacea
CTGCCCAGTGCTCTGAATGTCAACGTGAAGAAATTAAAAAAAGCGCGGGTAAACGGCGGGAGTAACTATGACTCTCTTAAGGCACGGAGCGGTGATGGTGCACACCGTTGGGGAGTGGCGACCCCACCTTCCGAGCTGAGGAGTGGTCGGCCTAGTCTGCCGACAAGACATAAAATTACATAACTGGTGAGTGATGGTGATTTTTCTGTAGGAGAGGGCACGCAGTGCCCGGTTTAAACATCTTGCCTGCTTTTGCAGGCAGTGCGCCGCTGGCATCTGAGTCTCGAGCGTTAAATGGGACCTCGAGCGATTCATGAATCGAAAATATAAGCCGCTGGTGCTTGGTGTAAACCAAGTGCTGGCGGCTTTTTTTATGACTTTTTTTCTGGAGGCCGCTGGCACCTGGGGTAACCCAGGCGCTGGCGGCTTTTTTTATGACCTGGCTCCAGAAGCAGGCATTTTAGGGAGCCAGTCCCAGAAAATTTTCGATACTCTTGACGCTACTGGCACTATCACCTTGCCATGCGGGGCCCTTAACACGCTTCTGGCACTTAAGATCTTGCCATGCGAGTCCAGATGTCAGAGAAATAGGGGCGAAAGACCTGTCTGTCGGCGGCTTGCTGATCACTCCTCTAGGTAGTTGCACGATGACGACCTGGCTCGAATTAGGCTAAGGTTTTGGATGAGATTGGAATTGACGACAAGAGCTTCACTGTTTCAGAAATGGCAGGAGAAGAAAATGAAGCCTCGGACACAGAGGCCCCCGGCCCTGGGGCCTCTGTGGCGGACGTGTCCGCTGTGGATAGGAGGGCCAATGATGATGGACTTGGCGTGAACACGGCTTATGATTTGGGACAATGTGTGGACCTCCCTTTGGACGGGGAAATTACGTGCGGGATGTGCGGAGCACAGGGAGCGAACAAAAAGTTCCTGCAAGAGTCTAAATTTAAAGAACATGTGGAACAACAGCACCCCCGAGCAAACATCGTGTGGAGGTGCGCCGTATGCCTAAAGGAGTTCGAAAGGCTCCACGGGTGTCGGTGTCACCTCCCAAAATGCAAAGGCTCCGACCACCAGAGCAGCTCGGGGGTAAAGTGCGACTCTTGCGGGAGAACGTTCCAAACACGAGCCGGCCTGTCGACACATGAAAGATTTAAACACCCGCAAGCTAGAAATTTAAAAAGGATAATGGCCGGCTCCAGCCAGAGTAGGAACAGACCAGGCAATAGAGCCTCGGCCTGGTCTAGGGAGGAGGTAGACCTCCTCAAAACGCTAAATGAACGATTCAAAAACCTTAAGCAGCCCAATGTGGCTATCAAACAGTTCCTACCTGGCAAAACGCTTAAGCAAATCAGTGATAAAAGGAGGCTCTTACCCGTCGAAAGGGAGGAAGCGGCGGCCGGTCTGGAGGATTCACAAAGTAGTGAATCCTCAATGAGCTCACATTACGAGTCGGCCGCCGAAGATGATGAAGAGCTCCGGATAATACAAGAACGAATCAAATGGAAAGACATTATCCGGGACGCAATTATGGTTGGCTGTGTGGAGAATAATAACAAATTTTGGGATATTGAGCAAGAAATAATAAGAACAGCCAACCAAAATGAAGTCGGTGAGGATGAAATAAACATATTAATACAAAGATTCAGTGAGAAACTCACCGAAGGAGAAGGAGGTGGTCCCAGCAGTCAGAGGCAGGGACATAGACAGAAAAGAGCACGAAATACTCAAAATAGAAATGCTGGGACACAATATAAGAGGTATGTGTATGCCAGATACCAGGAGCTATATAACAAATGCCCCAAGAAGCTACTGGATCTGGCAATAATGGGTAAGTCCATTGATGACAAGGAGGGAGTGGAGCCTCCTTGCAAAGATCAAGTCGGTCCATTATATAATGAGCTATGGGGTAGGACAGGACCCCAAGTAAGACTAGTAAATAAAACGAAAATAGAAAGGTATCTAGCAATGGAGAAAATATGGTCACCAGTCACTATGGGCGAACTTGTCGAAAAATTTAAGAGAATTAAGAACGACACGGCAGCCGGTGTCGATGGAATTAAAAAGGTACACCTCAGGCAGAATGGGGCACTGCCAATATTCACAAAATTGTGTAACCTTTTGATGATGAGCCGAAGCTACCCAGCGCAGTGGAAACTGAATCGAACCACGCTAATACCTAAACCGGGGAAGAGCGTGGACGATGTCAGCAACTGGAGACCAATTACGATCGGGTCTCTCCTGGGTAGACTATACTCGGCGATGATAGATAAGAGACTCAGGTGTAACATAAAACAACACCTGCGTCAAAAAGGTTTCACGAAGGAAGATGGGTGTAAATACAATATATCCATCTTGGATAATGCAATAAAAAAAATGAAAGATAGCAGAGGTGGAATAATAACACTAATAGATATTTCTAAGGCATTCGACACAGTTCCCCATAGTGTGCTAAGTGACGGACTGGAAATTAAAGGGATTCCAACGGCCATTGCCGATTACATTAAACAAATGTATAGAAACTGTAAAACGGTTATCCATTGCAGAAATAAAGATACCTTAGAAGTGGACCTCTTGAGAGGCGTAAAGCAAGGAGATCCACTGTCTCCGCTATTATTTAACCTAGTTATAGACCCGTTAATCGGGAAAATTGACGAGACGTCGGAGGGCATTAGAATGGGAGGCGAGAATGTCTCCATTCTGGCCTTTGCCGACGATCTGGTGCTCTTGGCTAAAGATGAGGGCGAAGCCAAAAAACAACTGAAAATGGTAGAGGATTATCTAGGTAAACTAGATATGAAAGTGGCTACGGAGAAATGCTCGACGTTCCAGATCGTCGGCAAAAATAAAACGTGGTTTGTGGCTAATCCCGAATTGTCTCTGGGTCGGCAGGCTATTCCTTATGCCGACCCGGAGACGGTAATGAAATACCTTGGAGTCACAGTAGATCCGTGGAGGGGCCTCCAGCGCACCTCGGTGAAAAATATAACGGACGCGGCTAATACTGTTAAGAAAATGAAATTAAAGCCGCATCAGAAGATTAATTTAATACGGACGCACCTCCTGCCCAGATATATACATAGACTGGTGGCCAATCCGCCACCCTTGGGCATCCTAGATCAAATAGACCATGGCATAAAACAAGTTATAAAGGAGATTTTACATCTACATCCGTCAACAACAGACGGAATAATATACACGGATAAAAGCCATGGTGGTCTAGGTGTCCAGAGGGTGGCAAACATAGTTAAGTTGGCCAAGCTGAGGAACGCGCTGAAAATGCGCGATTCCAATGACGAAGCTGTGAAGAACGCATATCTCGGGCAGGAGTTATTAATAAAGAAGTACGCCGCGTCCATAGGCCTGCAATGGCCGATTGAGCTGCAGGACATTGAGGAAGCGAGGAGGTCTCTCAAGAGAAAAGATACGGAAAAGTGGAGACAGCTCGTCTCCCAGGGCCAGGGTATACGAGAGTTTTTTGGAGATAAGATTGGAAACCAATGGCTCTATAGGCCCGAGCTATTGAAGCCGTCCAGGTACTTGGACGCCCTCAAGTTGAGAACAAACACTTTTGGAACAAGGGTAGCTCTGCGAAGAGCAAATAATAATATAAACTATCTGTGCAGAAGATGCGGCGTCCAGGCTGAGACCCTGGGCCATGTGTTGGGCAATTGTACCCACACTAAGCCTAAAAGGATCAAAAGACATAATGAAATTTGCAATCTAATAATAAACTCTCTGCCGAGGCAATGGGCAGTATTCGAGGAACCGGCCGTCAACGTCCACGGCGAATTGAGGAAACCGGATATGGTCATCAAAGACCATGAAAGGATCCTCGTCGTGGACGTGACGGTCCGGTATGAAGACAAAGAGAACCTAAGAAACGCGTACAGAGAAAAGCTAAACAAATATAAAGACACTGCCGAAGTGATAAGATATAAACTAAAAGGAAAATCGGCAGAAGTAATGCCCATTGTTGTTGGTTGTAGGGGGGCTATGCCCGCCAAAACGGCAGAGAATCTTAGGCGCCTAGGGCTCAAGCCAAAAGACCTGCTGACGGCTTCATTAATCGCCCTCCGGTCGTCGATAGAAATGGCAAATACGTTTATTGACTACGACTATACAATATAGTCGTTTTAAGTTATTTATTTATTTATTTATTTATTTATTTAATTTTATGCTTGACGAAACCAATGGTGGATGGTTTTAATAAATGGGACATGCATGCCGGGAATTTTATTAACCGACATTTGACTGCCTTCGGGCTGATTGACAAAGAAGTTTTATAATTGACCAAGCCGTAAGGCCAGAACATTTTAAAATACTAACTGCATGTCTTGAACGCAGCCACAAGGCAAAGAGAAGTACAAAGACGAAGCAGCTGCCAGCTGAAGTTTTAATATTAGCCCGTCTCGGCCTTTTACACCGAGCGGAGCGAGTTCTACTATACTTTTGTATAGTAGGGCGCGGGGCGGGTTCTATGCATGGAGAACCCGGGGCGACACCTACGCGTGGTCTTCCCTGTGCGCACACCTCGGTGTGTGGCTAAGTTCGCCTCCCGAAAGGGTCCCCGTTCCTAATTTTTCCAAGTTCGCGGGCAGATCCCGTGGCAGCGGAGCTAGAAAGTAGGCTCGCGAGTAAATTTTATCTTGTTATTGTTATATACCCTACGAGGGGGTTAAACCTCGGAAGTCTACTGGCTCTCCTTCTGAGAGTCAGTACAGAAATTAGCCAAATGCCTCGTCATCTAATTAGTGACGCGCATGAATGGATTAACGAGATTCCCAAACCTGTCCCTATCTAGGGCGGGAGAAGCTATGGCCCCATTGGGATTTAAGATGGTGTAGGGGAGCACCCCCCCTAGTCGTTGCCTCCATGTGCAAATCTCTAGGATAGCAGGTGGGAAGGATAAAAATACCTGTGAACTCCTACGGGCCATAGTTAGCAAGCAGCCACCTCCTCGTGGTTCCCGCCGTCAGTAGTCCCACAGCTAGATCTGT
>CAXAJV010001197.1:292500-295000 GCA_963969225.1 Xylocopa violacea
GCTTCTCTGTACGCGCTATCATAATGCCCAGCGTGTGAGAGCGTGTGTAGTATCTCTGTTATAGTCAAATGGAGTGCCAAGAGGTACTACGCGTTCGCGCATTAGACGATAAAAGGTATTCTTTATATACATATTAAACAATACAGCGTGACACGATTATAACCGCTTGCCATCGTCGTTGCCCAGCATGTTCTCGCAAGAGATGTTCGTGCTATAGACGATGGAGAAAAAAGGTGTACGATAAATCAGCGTGACGCAATTGTACGCGCTTCCTCGCCTTGATGACCAGCATGTTCTCTGTACGCGCTATCTTAATGCCCAGCGTGAAAGAGATGTCCGTGCTTTCGGCGATATTTGCCCAGCGTGAAAATTGCATACGCGCTTGCATCGTCGATGCCCAGCATGTTCTCTGTACGCGCTATCTTAATGCCCAGCGTGAAAGAGATGTCCGTGCTATAGACGATAAAAGGTGCCGTACACCGATATAACAAGCGGTGACAAATCGTATACGCGCTTGCATCGTCGATGCCCAGCATGTTCTCGCAAGAGATGTCCGTGCTATAGACGATTAAAGGTGACAATATGTATTCAATAAATGACAAAAATGTGCCCAAAAATATATAACCAGCGTGAAAATTGTATACGCGCTTGCTCGTCGATACCCGACAAGTCCTCGCAAGGGGATATGTCCGTGGTAAAGACGATGTATATTTTCAGCGCGAAGTGTATACGCGCTTACTCGACACGGTTCAGTTGGAAGGCGACTTGTGAAGTCGATTTTGGGAACGTACGATTTTTGGGAGTGTCTCATTCTCGAAAGAAAAGAAAAGAAAGGAAAAGGAGAGGAGGAAAAAATGCAATACCTCGGTATTATTGAACATATGTGCTAACCGAGGATGCATTTTACGAAATACAAAAAATAAATAATGTGCTCGAGCGAGGTCCGAAAGACCCGTCAGCCGCATCCACTGAACAAAACTATGACGAATATTGCGATATTCGAACGATATACATATATATATATTATTATTTCGTATCGTCGATCGGTGTCTCTAAGAGAACCGACGACGACTAAAAACACGTTGAGCAAACTACTCTTATAAGAGTTGATGATGATGGTGAAAAAGAGGAGGAGGAGAGAGAGAGAGAGACGACTCATGGTACGGTTCCCTGGTTGATCCTGCCAGTAGTCATATGCTTGTCTCAAAGATTAAGCCATGCATGTCTCAGTACATACCGAACTAAGGTGAAACCGCGAATGGCTCATTAAATCAGTTATGGTTTCTTAGATTGTACACGAAATTACTTGGATAACTGTGGTAATTCTAGAGCTAATACATGCAAATCAGAATTCCGACCAGAGATGGGAGGAATGCTTTTATTAGATCAAAACCAATCGGTGGCGTGCGGTTCGCCCGTGCGTCCATCGTTTGCTTTGGTGACTCTGAATAACCCACAGCTGATCGCACGGTCATTTAGTACCGGCGACGAATCTTTCAAATGTCTGCCTTATCAACTGTCGATGGTAGGTTCCGCGCCTACCATGGTTGTAACGGGTAACGGGGAATCAGGGTTCGATTCCGGAGAGGGAGCCTGAGAAACAGCTACCACATCCAAGGAAGGCAGCAGGCGCGCAAATTACCCACTCCCGGCACGGGGAGGTAGTGACGAAAAATAACGATACGGGACTCATCCGAGGCCCCGTAATCGGAATGAGTACACTTTAAATCCTTTAACGAGGATCAATTGGAGGGCAAGTCTGGTGCCAGCAGCCGCGGTAATTCCAGCTCCAATAGCGTATATTAAAGTTGTTGCGGTTAAAAAGCTCGTAGTTGAATCTGTGTGTCACAGTGTCGGTTCACCGCTCGCGGTGTCTAACTGGCATTATGTGATACGTCCTACCGGTGGGCTTAGCTCCTCACGGGGCGGTCCAACAGACATCCCATCGCGGTGCTCTTCACTGAGTGTCGAGGTGGGCCGGTACGTTTACTTTGAATAAATTAGAGTGCTTAAAGCAGGCTATTTTCGCCTGAATACTATGTGCATGGAATAATGGAATAGGACCTCGGTTCTATTTTGTTGGTTTCCGGAACCCCGAGGTAATGATTAATAGGGACAGATGGGGGCATTCGTATTGCGACGTTAGAGGTGAAATTCTTGGATCGTCGCAAGACGGACTAAAGCGAAAGCATTTGCCAAAAATGTTTTCATTAATCAAGAACGAAAGTTAGAGGTTCGAAGGCGATCAGATACCGCCCTAGTTCTAACCATAAACGATGCCAACCAGCGATCCGCCGATGTTCCTCCGATGACTCGGCGGGCAGCTTCCGGGAAACCAAAGTTTTTGGGTTCCGGGGGAAGTATGGTTGCAAAGCTGAAACTTAAAGGAATTGACGGAAGGGCACCACCAGGAGTGGAGCCTGCGGCTTAATTTGACTCAACACGGGAAACCTCACCAGGCCCAGACACCGGAAGGATTGACAGATTGAGAGCTCTTTCT
>CAXAJV010001197.1:297500-300000 GCA_963969225.1 Xylocopa violacea
CGCTTCGAGGCTGCGCGCGCGGCGAGTCCCAACGAATCTTCACCCGAACGATGAACGTGTACCGTCGTCGATCTCGAATTCGCAGGATCGTGTGTCGCCCGCTCTTTTATACCAGTCGATCGTACCGTACCGTTTCGTTCGGAGGGGACGATTCGTCGCCGCCAAGCCTCGTTGTTGAGTGTCTGAAAACCCGTTGCCGTTGCGAGATCGAACAATTTTATGCTCGCTTCGTGTCGCAGGTTAAATTGGACCGCTCAGAGGCTGCGCGTGCGGCGAGTCCCAACGAATCATTCACCCGAACGGACGCGCCGTCGTCGACTTCGATTTCCTTTAAGAGCGTGTGTCGCGCGTATCCTGTTTTAGTCGATCGTACCGTTCCGTTCGGAGGGGACGATTCGTCGCCGCCAAGCCTCGTTGTCGAGAGTCTGTGAAAACCCGTGCCGTTGCGAGATCGAACAATATTATGCTCGCTTCGCGTTGTCGGGTGAAACAGACCGCCTCGAGGCTGTGTACGACGGCGAGTCCCAACGAATCTTTACCCGAACGACGATCGTCGTCGACTTCGAATTCGTTAAGAGCGTGGTGTCGCGCCGCGTACCCTGGTTGTGTTAATGTCGATCGTACCGTTCCGTTCGGAGGGGACGATTCGTCGGGCCAAGCCTCGTTGGCGATTAGGGTCTGTATAATGAACCCGCAGTTGCGAGATCGAATCTCATTTATTATGCTCGCTTCGTGTTGTCGGGTAAATAAAATTATACAGACCGCGCTCGAGGTGTTGGTGTTGTTAACCGACGAGTCCTAACGAATTTTTCTTACCCGAACGGTAAGTTATGTCGTCGACTTTGCATATTCGACAGGTCGAGTGTGTACCATTATTTTGCGTCTCTGCGTGAAAGCAATACGCCGCTGGTACTTGTTCGTTTTCCCGTTTCACAATTGTGCTGCAAGCTCAGAGGGGACTTGCTTTTTGCCATAGCCTCGTTGTCGCGAGTCTGAGAAACCGGCCGTTGCGAGATCGAATAATTTATACTCGCTTCGTGTTGCCGGGGAAAAACGGTAGACCGCTCGAGGCTTTGGCGGCCGAGTCCCAACGAATTTTTTTTTTTTTTTATCACCTGAGCTCTGAAGCACAGATCGTGCAGTGGATCGTGGAATTTGAGGAACTTGTACCACGCACCTGTGTTCGGGTTTTGATCGTGTCGTTCGTTCAGAGGGGACCGCTTCGCCGAGCGAAGCCTCGTTGTCGCGAGTCTGGAAACACACCCGCCGTTGCGAGATCGAATAATTTTTTATGCTCGCTTCGTGTTGTCGGGTGGGTAAAATTATAGACCGCTTCGAGGTTTCACGGCGAGTCCCATCGATATTTTACGACTTACCTGTACGAACGTCGTCAACTTCTCGAAAGCAATACGCCGATGGGTGTTGGATATCTTTCTTTTTTTTTTTTTTTGTATTCACTTCCACGTGCCATTCGTTCAGAGGGGACGACGATATATTCGCGTTTGCGTATTCTTCCTCGTTGTCGAGAGTCCCTTAATAAACCCGCCGTTGCGAGATCGAATTTTACAAGCTCGCTTCGTGTTGTCGGGAGGAAGGGGGGACCGCCTCGAGGGTCTGCGCGATACGCGCGAAGAAGAGTCCTAACGAATTTTCGAAAAATTTTATCTACCTGGACGCGTGGCACACTGGCGTGAATCCGAAAGGATGTATCCTAAACACCCTGAAACAGGCGTGTCCGTTTCATCCGTAGGACGGTATCGTGTCGCCGAGAATTCGGGCGACGCCCGCGTCTCCTTCGCCGGAGACGTTTGGGTCTCGACTTGTTCGAAACTTAGTACGAAGAGACTTAACAATTAATAAAAAATATACATATACGATTACCCTGAACGGTGGATCACTTGGCTCGTGGGTCGATGAAGAACGCAGCTAATTGCGCGTCAACGTGTGAACTGCAGGACACATGAACATCGACATTTCGAACGCACATTGCGGTCCACGGATACAATTCCTGGACCACGCCTAGCTGAGGGTCGTTCACGTAACCAGAATACTGCTTGCGTTGCGTTTCGTCGAATCTTTTCTCTCCGGTGCTCGAATCTGCCCGCCGTCGTTCATTCGAATTCCATTTACGAACGTTTCTGAGTTCGGGCGCACCGAAAGGGAAAAAGAGGAGCGATACGCGACGTACGAGCGATCGTTGGACGTTCGTCCGAGTCGTCTGTGGCCGTGCCCCGAGACTATATGCGACTGGTGTAACGTGTGCGCGCGTGCGGCGTGCGTTAAACGGGTTCACGGAAATCGACGGTGTCGATCACGGACTCGCGCGAGTTCTTCGTGGCGTCGTGAGTCGTTCGTTTAACCGGACGACCGCCCACGGGGAACCGCTTCGTGTTTCGACTGCCGATTTTGTTTCGTATTCCAAATTCGCACACCCGCCACACACCATGACCACTCTTCGCGCGTCTCTTTAACGCACGATTGATATGCCGCGCGCTCGACG
>CAXAJV010001197.1:305000-309000 GCA_963969225.1 Xylocopa violacea
CTATTCAATGCAGAACATGCGAAGCAAGGGGACAGGATCGGAGGTTCCTGCAGGAATCGCAATTTAAAGACCATGCGGAACAGCAACACCCCCGAGTCATTATAAAATGGAGATGCGCTGTGTGCCTCAAGGAGTTTGAAAAGCTTCATGGGTGCCGGTGTCATCTGCCAAAATGCAAAGGACGCTCAGAACATCAGAGCGACTCGGGGGTGAAATGCGATCACTGTGGGGCGACCTTTGCTTCGCAACGCGGGCTCTCGCAGCACGAGCGGTTTAAACACCCTGCTGTGAGAAATGAAAAGAGAGCAATGGCAAGCAGCAGCCATGGTAGGAATAGACCAGGCAATAGAGCCTCGGCCTGGTCTCAGGAGGAGGTGGACCTCCTGATTGAATTAGACGAACGCTTTAAAGACCTAGCACAGCCAAATGTGGCTATTAGAGAATTCCTGCCAAATAAGACAGTTAAGCAAATTAGCGATAAAAGGAGGCTCCTGCCCGCCAGGAGGGAGGAAGTTATTGCTGAGCTAGAAGCTTCCTCTGATGGGAGCTCTGACAGCTCGGTGTACGAATCGGCCACCGAGGAGCTCGATGATGAAATTTACGTGGAGCGAGAAATTATACGATGGAAAGAGCTCTTACGAGAGAGCCTACTGGTCGGACACCTCGATATAGAAAATAAGTTTAAGCCTATCGAAGATAAGGTTATGGCGGTGGCCGACCAGGCGGTGGCCGACGAAACTGAAGTGAACGCCATTGTACAGCAATTTATAGAAATATTAAAGGAAGGCGTTCACGAGAGCCAAAAAGACAGTAATAATGGCTTGACAAAGAGAAACAAGACAGGGAGAAATAATACAAATAAACGGGCAAAATACAAAAACTTCGAGTATGCTAGACACCAGGAGCTCTATAAGAGATGCCCGAGGAAGCTTCTGGATCTAGCAATAACAGGAAAGTCTATAAATGACAAGGAGGCAGTGGAGCCTCCGAGCAAACACGAAGTCGGTCCACTGTACAGAGATCTATGGGGGAAGGCAGGACCCCAGGCCTCAGTGTCGAATGCAGAGGAGAATAACGACACTTGTAATATGGAACAGATATGGACGCCCATTGCTGTGGGGGAACTTATAGAGAAATTTAAAAAGATTAAAAGTACGACCGCGCCAGGAACTGACGGAATCAAAAAGATCCACCTCCGGCAGGACGGGGCACTGCAAATATTGGCAAAGATTTTTAACCTTCTGCTAATGAGCCGAACTTATCCACTACAGTGGAAAATAAACCGAACCACGCTCATCCCCAAACCGGGGAAGAGCGTGGATGAAGCCAGTAATTGGAGACCAATTACCATTGGGTCCTTATTAAGTAGATTGTTTTCGGCAATGATTGACAAAAGAATTAGGTGTCGCATCAAACAACACCCTAGACAGAAGGGATTTACAAACGAAGACGGGTGCAAAAATAATATTGCTATATTAAGCAGTGCCCTGTCAAGTATGAAGGAACAGGGCGGCGGTGTGATCACGGTGGTTGATGTGTCGAAGGCTTTTGACACAGTACCCCACAGCATGTTGAGCGTCGGCCTAGCCAGAAAAGGCATTCCACTGGCGGCCTGCCAATATATACAGAACACATATAAAAACATAAAAACAAGTATTACGTGCAAAGGAGGCGAGACTCTTGAGGTGGACCTGCTTCGAGGAGTTAAGCAAGGAGATCCACTGTCTCCGCTTCTTTTTAACTTGGTAATGGACCCTATTATAGGGAATATTGACGAGACGACGGAGGGCGTCAAAGTGGGAGACGAGTGTGTCTCCATATTAGCATTCGCTGACGACCTGGTGCTTATGGCCAAAAGTAAGGAGGAAGCGCAAAAGCAAAATGATAAGCTCTATAAATACCTCGATAAGCTAAATATGAAAGTGGCAGTCGATAAATGCCACACATTCCAGGTCGTCAGCGGTAACAAAACATGGCATTTAATTGATCCGAAACTGACAATAGGACAGCAGGCGGTTCCTCACGCTGATCCTGAACAAATATTCAAATATTTGGGAGTAACCGTAGATCCCTGGAGGGGCCTTCAGCGTGCCTCGATCAAGGAGATAGTGGATGCGGCCAGCTGCGTGAAAAGGATGAGGCTAAAGCCTCACCAAAAAATAAATTTAATAAGGACATACCTCCTGCCCAGGTACATTCATAAATTAGTGGCCAATCCGCCACCCCTGGGTGTCCTGGACCAGATAGACCATGGCGTTAAGCAAATAGTTAAAAATATCCTCCACCTCCATCCGTCAACGACGGATGGAATAATATATACAAGCAAGAGCCATGGTGGTCTGGGCATCCAGAGGGTGGCCAACATAGTAAAGTTAGCTAAGCTGAGGAATGCTCTGAAGATGAGCAGTTCCGATGATGCAGCTGTACGTAGCGCGTACGCTGGGCAGGAGGAAATAATAAAGAAGTACGCAGCATCAGTAGGATGCCAGTGGCCGACTAGCATGGAAACGATCGAGGACACGCGGAAGGCCCTTCGCAAAAGGGATACGGAGAAGTGGAGACAGCTCGTCTCCCAAGGCCAGGGTGTACATGAATTTTTCGGAGACAAAATTGGAAATCAATGGCTGTACAACCCTGAGCTGTTGAGGCCGTCCAGATATCTGGACGCCCTACGGCTAAGAACAAATACCTTTGGAACGAGAGTCGCGATGCGACGAGCAAACACTGAAAGAGAATATCTATGTAGGCGTTGTGGCGTCCAGGCTGAGACCCTGGGGCATATACTGGGGAATTGCTCCCATACAAAAGCAAAAAGAATTAAACGGCACAACGAGATCTGTAAACTTATAACGAATAAATTACCAAATGGATGTGCCATATTTGAAGAACCGGCAGTAAACGTGTTCGGAGAACTACGGAAGCCTGATTTGGTTATCAAAGACCAAGAAAGGCTTCGTGTCGTCGACGTAACCGTGAGGTACGAAGACAAAGACAACCTCCGTAACGCGTACAAAGATAAAGTTAGAAAATACAAAGAGACTGCCGAATTTATTAAAGCAAGATTAAACGGACTTACCGCTGAGGTGATACCCGTGGTGATCGGGTGTAGGGGAGCAGTTCCCAAGTATACAAAAGAGAACCTAAAACTCTTGGGTCTCAAGCCAAGAGATATCTTGACGGCCTCACTGATAGCCCTTCGGTCGTCGATAGAGATGGCGAACGAATTTATTGACTACGACTACACAGAGTAGTCGTTTTAAGTTATTTATTTATTTATTTATTTATTTATTTATTTATGCTTGACGAAACCAATGGTGGATGGTTTTGATAAATGGGACATGCATGCTGGGTATTTTACTAACGGACAACTGACTGCCTTCGGGCTGAACGATAGAGATTTATACAATCGACAAAGCCGTAAGGCTAGAACATTTTATGATATTAACCGCATGCCTTGAACGCAGCCGCAAGGCAAAGACAAGTATAAAGACGAAGCAGCTGCCAGCTGAAGTATTAATTTTAGCCCGTCTCGACCCTTTACACCGAGCGGAGCGAGTTCTACTATACTTTTGTATAGTAGGGCGCGGGGCGGGTTCTATGCATGGAGAACCCGGGGCGACACCTACGCGCGGTTTTCCCTGTGCGCACACTTCGGTGTGTGGCCAAGTTCGCCTCCCGAAAGGGTCCCCGTTCCTAATTTTTCCAAGTTCGCGGGCAGATCTCGTGGCAGCGGCGCTAGAAAGTAGGCTCGCGTATTAGTTCTTTTTGTTATTTATTTATTGTTATATACCCTACGAGGGGGTTAAACCTCGGAAGTCTACTGGCTCTCCTTCTGAGAGTCAGTACAGGAAATAGCCAAATGCCTCGTCATCTAATTAGTGACGCGCATGAATGGATTAACGAGATTCCCAAACCTGTCCCTATCTACTTTCTAGCGAAACCACTGCCAAGGGAACGGGCTTGGAAAAATTAGCGGGGAAAGAAGACCCTGTTGAGCTTG
>CAXAJV010001198.1:20000-22500 GCA_963969225.1 Xylocopa violacea
CTGACCTAACCCAACCTAACCTGACCTAACCCAACCTAACCTGACCTAACCCAACCTCACCTAAAAAAAAAAAAAAAAAAAAAAAAAAAAAAAACAAAGTAAGTTTAGGTTAGGCTAGAATCCTTCGCGGCCGCCGAAGGCGGACGCCCATATTCACGATTCTGGACCTTAAACTAACCTAACCTAACCTGACCTAACCCAACCTAACCTAACCTAAAAAAAAAAAAAAAAAAAACAAAGTAAGTTTAGGTTAGGCTAGAATCCTTCGCGGCCGCCGAAGGCGGACGCCCATATTCGCGATTCTGGATCTTAAACTAACCTAACCTAACCTAACCTGACCTAACCCAACCTAACCTGACCTAACCCAACCTCACCTAAAAAAAAAAAAAAAAAAAAAAAAAAAAAAAACAAAGTAAGTTTAGGTTAGGCTAGAATCCTTCGCGGCCGCCGAAGGCGGACGCCCATATTCACGATTCTGGACCTTAAACTAACCTAACCTAACCTGACCTAACCCAACCTAACCTAAAAAAAAAAAAAAAAAAAAAAGAAACAAAGTAAGTTTAGGTTAGGCTAGAATCCTTCGCGGCCGCCGAAGGCGGACGCCCATATTCACGATTCTGGACCTTAAACTAACCTAACCTAACCTGACCTAACCCAACCTAACCTAACCTAAAAAAAAAAAAAAAAAAAACAAAGTAAGTTTAGGTTAGGCTAGAATCCTTCGCGGCCGCCGAAGGCGGACGCCCATATTCGCGATTCTGGATCTTAACCTAACCCAACCTAACCTGACCTAACCCAACCTAACCTGACCTAACCCAACCTAACCTGACCTAACCCAACCTCACCTAAAAAAAAAAAAAAAAAAAAAAAAAAAAAAAACAAAGTAAGTTTAGGTTAGGCTAGAATCCTTCGCGGCCGCCGAAGGCGGACGCCCATATTCACGATTCTGGACCTTAAACTAACCTAACCTAACCTGACCTAACCCAACCTAACCTAACCTAAAAAAAAAAAAAAAAAAAACAAAGTAAGTTTAGGTTAGGCTAGAATCCTTCGCGGCCGCCGAAGGCGGACGCCCATATTCGCGATTCTGGATCTTAAACTAACCTAACCTAACCTAACCTGACCTAACCCAACCTAACCTGACCTAACCCAACCTCACCTAAAAAAAAAAAAAAAAAAAAAAAAAAAAAAACAAAGTAAGTTTAGGTTAGGCTAGAATCCTTCGCGGCCGCCGAAGGCGGACGCCCATATTCACGATTCTGGACCTTAAACTAACCTAACCTAACCTGACCTAACCCAACCTAACCTAAAAAAAAAAAAAAAAAAAAAAGAAACAAAGTAAGTTTAGGTTAGGCTAGAATCCTTCGCGGCCGCCGAAGGCGGACGCCCATATTCACGATTCTGGACCTTAAACTAACCTAACCTAACCTGACCTAACCCAACCTAACCTAACCTAAAAAAAAAAAAAAAAAAAACAAAGTAAGTTTAGGTTAGGCTAGAATCCTTCGCGGCCGCCGAAGGCGGACGCCCATATTCGCGATTCTGGATCTTAACCTAACCCAACCTAACCTGACCTAACCCAACCTAACCTGACCTAACCCAACCTAACCTGACCTAACCCAACCTCACCTAAAAAAAAAAAAAAAAAAAAAAAAAAAAAAAAAACAAAGTAAGTTTAGGTTAGGCTAGAATCCTTCGCGGCCGCCGAAGGCGGACGCCCATATTCGCGATTCTGGATCTTAACCTAACCCAACCTAACCTGACCTAACCCAACCTAACCTGACCTAACCCAACCTAACCTGACCTAACCCAACCTCACCTAAAAAAAAAAAAAAAAAAAAAAAAAAAAAAAAAACAAAGTAAGTTTAGGTTAGGCTAGAATCCTTCGCGGCCGCCGAAGGCGGACGCCCATATTCGCGATTCTGGATCTTAACCTAACCCAACCTAACCTGACCTAACCCAACCTAACCTGACCTAACCCAACCTAACCTGACCTAACCCAACCTAACCTGACCTAACCCAACCTAACCTGACCTAACCCAACCTAACCTGACCTAACCCAACCTCACCTAAAAAAAAAAAAAAAAAAAAAAAAAAAAAAAACAAAGTAAGTTTAGGTTAGGCTAGAATCCTTCGCGGCCGCCGAAGGCGGACGCCCATATTCACGATTCTGGACCTTAAACTAACCTAACCTAACCTGACCTAACCCAACCTAACCTAACCTAAAAAAAAAAAAAAAAAAAACAAAGTAAGTTTAGGTTAGGCTAGAATCCTTCGCGGCCGCCGAAGGCGGACGCCCATATTCGCGATTCTGGATCTTAAACTAACCTAACCTAACCTAACCTGACCTAACCCAACCTAACCTGACCTAACCCAACCTCACCTAAAAAAAAAAAAAAAAAAAAAAAAAAAAAAAACAAAGTAAGTTTAGGTTAGGCTAGAATCCTTCGCGGCCGCCGAAGGCGGACGCCCATATTCGCGATTCTGGATCTTAACCTAA
>CAXAJV010001198.1:30000-32500 GCA_963969225.1 Xylocopa violacea
AGTTTAGGTTAGGCTAGAATCCTTCGCGGCCGCCGAAGGCGGACGCCCATATTCACGATTCTGGACCTTAAACTAACCTAACCTAACCTGACCTAACCCAACCTAACCTAACCTAAAAAAAAAAAAAAAAAACAAAGTAAGTTTAGGTTAGGCTAGAATCCTTCGCGGCCGCCGAAGGCGGACGCCCATATTCGCGATTCTGGATGTTAAACTAACCTAACCTGACCTAACCCAACCTAACCTAACCTAAAAAAAAAAAAAAAAAAACAAAGTAAGTTTAGGTTAGGCTAGAATCCTTCGCGGCCGCCGAAGGCGGACGCCCATATTCACGATTCTGGACCTTAAACTAACCTAACCTAACCTGACCTAACCCAACCTAACCTAACCTAAAAAAAAAAAAAAAAAACAAAGTAAGTTTAGGTTAGGCTAGAATCCTTCGCGGCCGCCGAAGGCGGACGCCCATATTCACGATTCTGGATGTTAAACTAACCTAACCTAACCTAACCTAACCTAACCTAAAAAAAAAAAAAAAAAAAAACAAAGTAAGTTTAGGTTAGGCTAGAATCCTTCGCGGCCGCCGAAGGCGGACGCCCATATTCACGATTCTGGACCTTAAACTAACCTAACCTAACCTGACCTAACCCAACCTAACCTAACCTAAAAAAAAAAAAAAAAAAACAAAGTAAGTTTAGGTTAGGCTAGAATCCTTCGCGGCCGCCGAAGGCGGACGCCCATATTCACGATTCTGGATGTTAAACTAACCTAACCTGACCTAACCCAACCTAACCTAACCTAAAAAAAAAAAAAAAAAAACAAAGTAAGTTTAGGTTAGGCTAGAATCCTTCGCGGCCGCCGAAGGCGGACGCCCATATTCACGATTCTGGACCTTAAACTAACCTAACCTAACCTGACCTAACCCAACCTAACCTAACCTAAAAAAAAAAAAAAAAAACAAAGTAAGTTTAGGTTAGGCTAGAATCCTTCGCGGCCGCCGAAGGCGGACGCCCATATTCACGATTCTGGACCTTAAACTAACCTAACCTAACCTGACCTAACCCAACCTAACCTAACCTAAAAAAAAAAAAAAAAAAAACAAAGTAAGTTTAGGTTAGGCTAGAATCCTTCGCGGCCGCCGAAGGCGGACGCCCATATTCACGATTCTGGACCTTAAACTAACCTAACCTAACCTGACCTAACCCAACCTAACCTAACCTAAAAAAAAAAAAAAAAAACAAAGTAAGTTTAGGTTAGGCTAGAATCCTTCGCGGCCGCCGAAGGCGGACGCCCATATTCACGATTCTGGACCTTAAACTAACCTAACCTAACCTGACCTAACCCAACCTAACCTAACCTAAAAAAAAAAAAAAAAAAAACAAAGTAAGTTTAGGTTAGGCTAGAATCCTTCGCGGCCGCCGAAGGCGGACACCCATATTCACGATTCTGGACCTTAAACTAACCTAACCTAACCTGACCTAACCCAACCTAACCTAACCTAAAAAAAAAAAAAAAAAAACAAAGTAAGTTTAGGTTAGGCTAGAATCCTTCGCGGCCGCCGAAGGCGGACGCCCATATTCAGGATTCTGGATGTTAAACTAACCTAACCTAACCTGACCTAACCCAACCTAACCTAACCTAAAAAAAAAAAAAAAAAACAAAGTAAGTTTAGGTTAGGCTAGAATCCTTCGCGGCCGCCGAAGGCGGACGCCCATATTCACGATTCTGGACCTTAAACTAACCTAACCTAACCTGACCTAACCCAACCTAACCTAACCTAAAAAAAAAAAAAAAAAACAAAGTAAGTTTAGGTTAGGCTAGAATCCTTCGCGGCCGCCGAAGGCGGACGCCCATATTCGCGATTCTGGATGTTAAACTAACCTAACCTGACCTAACCCAACCTAACCTAACCTAAAAAAAAAAAAAAAAAAACAAAGTAAGTTTAGGTTAGGCTAGAATCCTTCGCGGCCGCCGAAGGCGGACGCCCATATTCACGATTCTGGACCTTAAACTAACCTAACCTAACCTGACCTAACCCAACCTAACCTAACCTAAAAAAAAAAAAAAAAACAAAGTAAGTTTAGGTTAGGCTAGAATCCTTCGCGGCCGCCGAAGGCGGACGCCCATATTCACGATTCTGGATGTTAAACTAACCTAACCTAACCTAACCTAACCTAACCTAAAAAAAAAAAAAAAAAAAAACAAAGTAAGTTTAGGTTAGGCTAGAATCCTTCGCGGCCGCCGAAGGCGGACGCCCATATTCACGATTCTGGACCTTAAACTAACCTAACCTAACCTGACCTAACCCAACCTAACCTAAAAAAAAAAAAAAAAAAAAAAAGAAACAAAGTAAGTTTAGGTTAGGCTAGAATCCTTCGCGGCCGCCGAAGGCGGACGCCCATATTCACGATTCTGGACCTTAAACTAACCTAACCTAACCTGACCTAACCCAACCTAACCTAACCTAAAAAAAAAAAAAAAAAAAACAAAGTAAGTTTAGGTTAGG